>JACEGR010005044.1:0-78536 GCA_014170235.1 Listronotus bonariensis | reverse complement strand
TGTCAAAAAATTCCACTATAATTCGCTCCAGGGCTGGGTGGTACCAAGAAGAAAAAAATTCCGATAAATACTTGTGTTGTCATGGTAATGCGACCAAAACTACACATTTGATTGGTCAAAAACAGTGGTGTGAAATTTTCTACAGAAATAACTTACTTGTAAAATTTCACATATAAAAGTACTAATAGTTGAAGCATCAAATAGTAATGATTCATTTGAAGGTCAATTATTTGGTAAAAGATACCTTTGACCTTAAAAACTAAACCTTAGAAAAAATGTAAATTTAAAAGTTATATAGGTATGTTACGGTCAATTTAATCCGGGCACTATATAATAATGGCCGGTCTGTATCCACAATGCTCAACTGAATTTGGCAATGTGATTAAAACAGCATGATTAATCACTTTTCCCGGCCATTATAAATAATGCCCACCCTATTTTGGACAAAGTAATAAAATAGGTGAACTGTAGTTTTTGTTTCTTTAACCAATACTTACCAATACTATACAGGGTGTCCGGAAATTACGCGTCAGGATTTCTGTGGGCGATGCAGCACGAAAAATAAGGAAACAAACTTTTATACAATTTTTTCGATAACTCAAAATTAACGGAGATCGAAGGAAAAAAGTTTTGGTATTTTTTAAATAATTTTTTTCTAGAATCCTTATTTTTGCCAAATTTTTCATATATATCACTAATGATTTTTTGTATTCACCCTAATAGTTTGATGCCAGTAGTCAACGCCAAAGGGCTTAAACTGACCTTCACTTTAGAGAAATTACTTAGAACTTTTACGTAGAATGTAATAAAAACACAAATTTTACTTTGTTATTTTGTCACATGTTTATATTGCTTTTGTGTTACTGCAGTTTCCACATACTATGTCATTTTCAAACGACTTTTAAAAAGTCGTTTGAAAATGACATAGTATGTCGAAACTGCAGTAACGCAAAAGCAATATAAAATATGTGACAAAATAACAAAGTAAAATTTGTGTTTTTATTACATTCTACGTAAAAATGTATTGTCACAAAGTAACGGACTACTCAATAGATTCTTTAGAACTTTTTGTTTCAATCTTTGTATAAATTTGGATATAAAATTAATAAATAACATTAAAATATCTTTTAAAAGGTCCTCTTGTTGCATTAACATAAAATGAACGGTTTCCGAAAAACGACTTAATGAAGCACCCTGTATATTATACCACAATTAAAATGATATCTAAAAGACCTTTAAGAAAATACTACATAAGGTATATCTACCATTATTAGTTTTAAAATGGCCATTAAAAGCAGGTATTCAGGTAATTTTTAAAGTATCGCTATTTTTGGGGAGGTCACGGTATTCATTATATTCTAAGGGATATAAAGAAGGCGCCCAGCTGTCAGTTTAAAATTTAAATATGTTATTTCTTGTATAAAATTTGGTTAATGTTGTTTTACTAAAGCCCTCAAATTTTCATAATAAAATTACCAAACAATTTAAGAGTTAGGGGTCGGGTCATGCATTAGACAAGCACTGTACAAATTGATTTTTTGTCGATTCTAATCTTTCCAGATACCTTGTATATTATATTTTTATTAGTAGAAATTTAAGTACATTTTCTTATTTTTATTATTTTAGTAAATTTACCTACTTAAAGTCAATCAATGTTTGAAAGCAATTAGTTTCAAGGTTTGTTTTCGTCTTAAAATAAAATGGTAATCTTCTTTTATTGACAGAAGTAAAATTAGATCTAGAATAAAATTTTAATTACTTTTTATATAAGACAACAAAACATTTTTCTGAGGCAAAAAGAAAAAGTGATTAATTACAAAAAAGAAATGATTAAAAAGAAACTAAAAAGATAAAAATTACACCTTTCCCTTATTTTAAATTCTCCTTTAACTTTTAAGACATAAAATGAACCAAAAAGGGTGTAAAAAAACTTTTTGTATCTAACAAACTTTTTAAAAATTCGTAAAGTTGAAAAAAAAACTTACTTTCATATAAATAACTAAGTTGACCTGTGGTGTAAGGCCTTATTCATCCAAATTCTTTATTTAAGTGGATGAAGCATAAACAGTTGGTTTGGTTGTTATGTTTAAGGTAAGTCGTTATTGTTATATCCAAAGCTTTTGACCAGGTCTGACATGCCGCACTTCTTAAAAACTTTCCTCCTATGGTCTTTCAACTAAACTCTGTACTTGGCTCTCTAGTTATCTATCTGATCGTCGTATATCAGTTATTGTGGACGGCCATTCTTGAGGCTTTCACCATGTAAATGCTGGAGTGCCTCAGGGCTCAGTTCTGGCACCAACATTGTTTTTTCTTCACATTAACGACCTTTTCTTGTCCACAACTAACTCCATTCATAGTTTCGCCGACGATAGTACCCTTCACTCCAGTTTTCAGGTTCCTAAACCCATCACTAAACCTGACTTGGAAAACAAACGCAGAGCGATGCAGATATTTTTTTCGCAGGATCTTAATTTAATATTGGATTAGGGCTACAAAAATCTCGTCCACTTTAATGCATCCAAAACACAATCATGTTCCTTTTCGCGAAAAGAGTCATCAAATACTCATCCTCTACTTATGAGCGGCTAAATTTTACAGAGCAAAGATATCTTCAATCTTGTGGGCGTCACATTTGAAAGTAACCTTAACTGGCATAAACACATTGTATCTATAGCCACGGCAGCTTCAAAAAGCTTGGATTTCTCTTTCGAGCCAAAAAATATTTTTCCGCTTCTAATTTATACACTTTATATGTGTCCCAAATCCGACCTCCCTTGGAATATTGTTCTCATATCTAGGGCATAGCGTCCCCCACAACCCTAAGCATTCTTGATTCTATTCAAAGAAGAGCTATTCGTCCTGTTAATGATCTTTCACTTACAGAAAGGCTTCCATCTCTTGCCCATCGTCGGGCTGTGGGGATTTATCGCTTTTTAATAGGTACTTCCATGGCTTCTGCTCTGAAGAATGGTCCAGTATAGTTCCTCCACTCACGGTTCCCAACAGAGAAACTCGTAGTTCCGCGCGTATGCATCTCTATACGGTTCAACTGGACAGGCCCCGAACTTCCCACTTTGTTCGTTCTTTTATCCCTAGGGTTTCTAGATTGTGGAACCTGCTGCCCGCGGAAGTCTTTCCTTCCCCCCAAATCTTCAAGTATTTAAGTCCCGTGTCAACAAACTCCCTCTTACCTCACTGAAGACACCCACGGTACGTTAGTATTTAGGCTTTTAGACTTCGTGGTTTGTCCAAAGATAAAAAAATGGAATTATTTCTTAAATTTGATAATGCATAAATATACAGGGTTATTTTTAAGTGGGTTAACACTGTATGTCGCAAAAAAACAAAAATAGGGTGTTAAAGGTTTAAAGAAAAAAATAGCTTTTTATTATAACTTTTCTACCACTCCAAATAGGTACACAAAATTTAATACAGTTCTTTTGACCATTATATTATATTTTTGCTGTAAAAGTAAAAAAAAAAAAATTAAAATTAGTAGCGTTCAAACAAGATTTGTATTAAATTTTTTAAAGAAGAAAATAATACTTTTCTTCAAACCAATTTTTTAATAATTATTGACTTCGGGGTTAATTTGGCCTCTTATTATTTTTTCAAGTGCGACAAACGGTTTTCATTTGAAAAATAACAGCTATTTTTATGCATGGCAAAAATCGCTAAAATCTGATATGGTGTTTTGTAGATAATATTTGTTTTTGTTAAATTTTAATTAAGGTAAAATCAAATATTTCCATTTCTACAGTTTTAATGTCATTAAAAAATTATTTCTCTGAAAAAGCTATTAAATAGTCAAAAACTTAATTTAGAAATAAAACACTTATCAAATTTTAGCGTTTTGCCATGCATTAATATGGCTATTTTTTAAAGAACAACCATTCGTCGTTTAAAAAAATATTAAAGAGACCAAAATAACCCCAAAGTTAATGACAATTTTAAAAACAATAATGATTTAAAGACCAAGCAGTGGCTTACAATTATTTTCTTCAAAAAAATTAATACAAATCTTGTTTAAACGCTCTGCTGGTATTTTTTTACTTTTACACCAAAAATAGTAAGTAACATTTGTTTTTATAAAAAAAATTTCGTTGTCTAAAATGCCAAAAGCTATTATAAAAATGGCCATAAGAGAAAATATTACTTCAAAACATCAGAAAAAGTAAAAATAAATTTTTGAAGCTAGATACTTTTTATATAGCAAAAAATTAATTTAATTTGTTTTATATTTTATTCCTTTTGGTTTCTTAGAAAAATTGACGTTAAAGTTAAAAAAGTCTTAAAAATAAATATTTTACACAATTCACACAATCAAAATGTTGATGTAGAATAAAAACGTTAAAAAAAAACTGTATATGATATACAGGTGGATTTAAAATTACAAAAATGTTATTTTGGCAAATTAAAAAAATCGGTTACGTTTTTTTATACTTATAGAAAGGTAATAGAAATTTAAAGTTTTTGTTAAATAAATCGTTACCTTCTGAGTTACTTCTAACATGCATTTTAACTAAACCTATTATTTATTGTTTGCATATGAAAAGTAAACTGAATTGTTATTTATGAGGAAAAAACATTTATTTAAGTTAACACTTAATTTTCCCAAGTACTCATAAGTGATAAGAAAAGAATGTAGAAAACTTTTCGTATTACTTTTAAATGCTATTTAATCAACTAGTTTCAAAAATATGTTTCTAATTTTTTCCATTTTTCAAAATAATATTTTTGCGATTTTGAACCACCCTGTATACTATAGAGCATTTTTTATTACAGCTTTTGGCTTTTCAGAAGAGGCACAAAATTTAATAAATAATATTTTTTTTCGTAATATTAAAAATAAAAAAAACACAGGTATACTTAATTTTATCCGTGAACACATTGTTTTTCAGGTGATATGTATGTTACTACTTTAACTCTATTTCTTTCTATGCATCAAAATACAATCCTACATAATTTTCTGATGTATGATATCCCACACATAAATTTATATTGTATGATACGCCGTTTATCTTTAATTTCCAAATATACAAAACATGATACATCATTTAACTTTTGTCAATTCAAAATAAAGCTGGGTATTATAAAACAATTAATCATTTTGGTGCTTAACTTTTGTGTTAAGTCAGAATGTAGGAATAATATGTAATGTGGGTATTAATGTATATTTATAAATTTGCGGATATGATTATTAGTCAATTCATAAAACAGGCACTTAAAGCGAGCAATTTTAATTTCGCCTTGCACCAGTTCACTTAAAATTCGAGCCAGCTCGGTGCCTGTTTAAGTTTGCAAGAGCAAGAGCGAACCGAGAAAATGCGCATTGTCACCGAGCTCTTTCAGTTCCCTTTGCGGCACCGCTAATAGCAACGGTTCCCAAAAGCTCGAATTCCTCGAATGTAACACCAGCACCATGAATACGAAAACTGATCGCTCAGAGTGCGGGCAAATTCATTGAAAACGCACATTTATTGCTGGACAAAAGAACTCTTCTGCGTGAATATAAAAATTTGCACTGAACTGCCAGAGTTCGAGTTTAGTGCGCACTGGGGCGACTATGTAAATTCACTATAAATTATGAATATAACATAACTTATTTATGACTTTGTGGTTTAAGTGCGTAAAATAGATATACGGTTATTAAAAAATAATAATAAAGAAATGTCTTTAATTTAGTTTTTGTGAAGTTTATAAATAAATCCCTTCTCGGTTGGCCATGGTTTATATCTTTAATTTTAGTCTGAACACTCTTAATGCAAAAAAAATCATTCAATTACAACAGTCAGGCCTTAGTTCCGATCCGTTAAGTTCTGTTAGTCTCGGTGAAAATAGTATGTTACATTACAAGACATTACAAGTGTGGAAAATGACTAATTTCACACGAGTGGGAATATCGTAGCACGAGGCGTTAGCCGAGTGCGACAAACCCACGAGTGTAAGAAAGTCATTTTCACACGAGTACTGTACACTATTTTTCCTACGACCACAAATTATTTACCAAAAAAAAAAGTTTGTCTTTACAGAAAAAATAAAAAACAATTGAGAACTTTGCAACACTAGGGTGATTTGTACTTTGTAACACTAGTGTGATATGTACTTTTTCCTCACTGCTATATTATACTGTTTTGACAATATTTTACATCGAAAATCACCTACTTAGAAGCATTATATAACTTTTATCATTTTGGAATTTAAAAAGTAAATAAAAATTGTATGGTTTGGTTAGAATAACGGTTTTCTGCTATTTTGAGGGTATTTTTAAAAATTATTGATACTTACATATTTTAGACACTCTTCTAAATAAAACGTAAGTGGCGCATATCCAAAATATTCCGTTTTTAAAAAATATCAGTAAACAAACTTACGGGACCGGGGAGTGAAAAGGGGTGCTGGGTGGGATAAAATTGGTAAAACGAGTTAATGAAACTGAACATTACATGTAAAATTAAGTAAAAATTACATTTTTCCTCATATTTTTGAGAAGAAATATAAAAAATATGAAAATTGTACATGCATAACCTAAAGTCCTAAAAGTAAGAAAAAAACGACTACTAAACGTCCGTTATACCATGCAAAATATGGAAAGCATTTGGCAACGTCGGAAGGGTCTGATTCTATTTATAAATGGATAAAGGAAAGTGGATTCATAAAGTTTGTATTAGCCTCAGGTTTAATTAAGGGATTAAAAATAAAGATTTAACTAGTTGTTTAAGTACACGAAGACAGAGAGAAAAGAATTTGCTCAATGGGAGTTTTTCTCTGGCGCTTTAGGTCGAACGGTCAAGCGGCAAGGCTGTTTCTATAAAGTGCGTGCTCAAAGATAGTAGGGATATTTTTAATTTTGATCTACTTACCTGACAACACTGTGCCACTGAGCGAGCAGTCAGTAAAAGTTGTTTTTGTGGTTATGTCTATTTTTGTTTATGTTTTTATTTTTCGGAAATTTTATTATTACTCTTTTAATATTAGAAGAAAGCTTATACTGTGTAGTAACGTAACGTTAATAAGATGATGTTCGCTAATTTGGGTTTTACTGTTTAAGGTAAGTAAAAGTGTTTTCGACACTGTCACTACAATAAATATGTCACTTGCAAAGCCAATAGCACTTTTAGAATGACATCATAATATATATCACACAAGTGTTGTAAAGTACTTTGCAACACTAGTGCTGTAAAGTACTTTGCAACACTAGTACGATATAACGCATTTTCTATGCATGAAACCAGTGTGCTAATTGCTATTTTCACAAGTGGTCGTAAGAAAAAATATTTTTATATTGTTTTAACATTGACGCGTTCACATATGTCATCATAGTCACGTCTTGGACCTTCGCGTCGGTCTTGTTTATGTGTCCGTTCCATTACGGTGTAAATTCGTTAATAACGAAATTTTTTAGTTTTTACTGAGCATCCAACAGATGTTGTATAAAATTTTCATAAAGAGCTTGGATGACGAGAAACTTATTGAATTAGTTCGACACAGTGATCGGCAGTATCGATTTTTTTGTTAAGGATTATGATAATAGTACTGGTTTTTCTAAAAAAAAATAATAAGTAAGGAAATAATAATTATTGTAAAAATTATTAATATTTTAGCAATTTTTTTTTCAAATTAGTATTATACAGTCGACTGACGGATATGTGTGAAGAGACGTCTAAAATATGTATAAAGCATTCTGACTCCAAACTATGGATGGTGGACGGGAGGATAACCATCTGAATGTTTTAAAAAGTGTCCGTCGAAAGGTGCAACTTTAAGGTGGCGCCACAGTAGCCAGAGGAGATTTTTTAACCGATGAGCACGAATTATTAGAGTGAGATACAAAAATGAAAAAGGACAGATAGATACAAAATAAAAAAGGAAATAAATACCAAAATTCCTCCACTGACTACTATGGCGTCATCCCAATTTGTTACATTCCGATGGCCACATTTTCATCTTGTCCGCAATAAAAGATGGTTATCCTCCCGTCCACCATCCATACTCCAGACGAAGACGAAACTGACGTGGCACTGAGATGTGACTAATATGTATGAATAAACCTTTACCATTTGTTCTTCTTTTAAACTCAAACATGCAATTTTCTGAGTTTGTGCATTTTGGGCAACTAAATATCAATTTTATACATATATTTTGACGCCACTGCTTTAAGATATATTCTATAAAAAATATTTTTAATTTGTCTTTTCTATTCCATAAAGTTAGCTTATGGGAAAGCATCAAAAGATGTCCCGTCAAGGCTTTGGTAAGATAGAAAATAAATTATTAATATAGCAGGTATTTTTGAAATCACACTATACCGAATATCCAACTTTGATGCTCTATAAACTAGGGGCGATGGCACATTGTGTCCCTAATAGCTATTAATGTATCAAGGGCGTTACTAGGACTATAATGCCCTGAAGGTCGAAATAGCCTGAGGGCTAGATTTCGACCTGATGGGCATTATAGTCCAGTAAAGCCCGTGGTGCATACAATGCTTTATGTTTTACCCAAAAAAGAGTTTTTCAATGACTAATTACATTATTTATTCGCAATATAAAAAATAAGTTGCACCTGTACCTGTATACGTAAGTAGATAATGACTGTTGTTAAGTTTGACTTTGATGTTTTTATCAGTTAGTCAGTTGGCATTTTTTATTTAACGATTTGCTCAAAATGGAAGAAATTCCACAAAATATAAGAGAAAAGGCCATAAAAGCGACCGAAAATCTTTTACCAGTTAAATCAAGGCAACAGTATGATCGGGAGTATGGCATATTTGGTATTTGGAAAGATGCGAACGCAATTCTTCAAATAACCGAAACCGTTTTAATGGTATATTTTGAGGAACTGGTAAGTTATTGATTTTATTTTTATACATATGTTTGTATAAACTTGATCTTTATTGTGAGAGAAATAAAATTGGATAAGCAATAAAATTTCCATATTAGCGCATTAGGGCATTATAAGCGGGCATTATCATAATGCCCGCTTATAATGCCCTAGGTGTGATAGCAGGTATTATTGCTACCATAACATATTCCGTTTCTAAGGTATTACAGAATAATAATAGATAGGTAAAACATAAAAATATTAAATTAGGGCATCGTGGCAGGGGCGGTGATAGGGGGTGAGCCATGGGGGCCATGCCCCCTCCTATAATGCCACGTCCTTTGTATTTTATACATATTTAATGGCAAATATGGGCATTTTGGGCATTTAATGATGATATGGCCCCTAGGAGTGGTCCGAGTGGTGAGGGTGATGATGGAATTGAAAAGTGAGGACCTTTCTTTATTTTTTTGCTCTTTAAAAAATTTAAACCTCCTTTAAAATTTTCTTTTTTCTTTCTTTCCAGGGGCGCGAAAATTGTTGTTTTTTGCCACTTTACACACTTTTCCTTACCCCCTTCCCTCAAAAAGTCGATATGACTGCCCCTGCATCGTGGTCTACAACATATCAAATAAAAAACAACCGAAAGCAGCTTTCCACAAGGATTGAGCGGAGTTCGTTAATAAAATGTCAATATTTGATATAAAATCCAGCCATGTAATCCAGATTAAGTGAAATGATAATTATTCGTGAGGTTTTAATAAACAACCGGAAAAGGCGTTGACATTTTTCCACGTGGAGCCTATTTTAAAAATTCAGTTACAAAAAATCGGGATGAGCACGATTTGATTAGAAAGTAATCTACATTAAAATGTTTAAATGCAAATGGGCTATTTTGAGCCGGATTTTTTTCACAATTTGATTAAAAGATTAAACATTTTTTTAAATATAAATTATAGTTTATACAGGGTGTCCGAAAAGGTGAGGTTATAAATGATAGGGGTGATAGAGTAAGCCAAAATAATGTGAACACCTAGTATAAAAAAGTATACATTTTGGGAATTTTAAAAATATACATTTTTGGGAATTTTAAAATAAGTATACATTTTAATTAGGTTACTTAACATTGGGAATTTTGCTAAATAAAAATATACGTGAGGTGTCAAGGTTTTAAAAGTATAAATTAAACAATTTTCTAGGTTACTCTTATAATAATAAAATAAAAACATTAAACAAACTGGGTCGCGTAGAAATGCAAAACAAACACTGGAAAATTTAATATTTAAAGAGGAGAAAAAGAAATTAGAAGACATGGAGATAAGAAGTAGTTAGTGAAGTCAAGTATACAGTTAAAGTTTTAGTTAAGCCCCGTACGGGCTACCCTTAGTGGGGGTATGCCCGTACTAAATTAAGTTAGTCAATTAAGTTGGTTTTTAAAAAATGCAAAGTTAGTTTTGATGGTCTCCCGGTCTCATTATCCCAAGAAGGTAAAGTCACCTTCCACTTATCTAGGCGCGTTATGAACTTTTCGTAGACAAACTTATTTACTGTTATCTCTCTCGGATCAAGGTTAGATCATCATTAAATAAATATGTCCGTAATATAAACGCGATATGTGTATTAGGCATTCATGAACCGAAGAGAGAAGAAAACATAATTTCCAGAGGTTACAAAAATATGATTAGATGTGTTTTTCGTTTGTTGTTGAACGCGCTTCACTACTACCGCCAAACGCTGACCGAGTTCCGTAATTGTGAGTTTCAGATATATATTTTTCTCGCCGAAATATCTGACCGGGTATTATCCGAATACGAAAAATATCATAAACGACTTAGATAGGGCATTGCAAAGAAAAAATGCAATTCTCGACCTCATCCCTCCAAAATTTCACGTAAGGTAAAATGTAATAGAAAAATGTCGTTTTGACAAATATCTGTCAGTACGGTAATAAATAAATTGTGATATGGCAAAAAGAAATCGGTTTGCAGGTTTTTTGCATCCCCAGGCCAAAGAAATGGTACTCAACCTAACTGACTACTTTAAAAATGAACAGAAGAAGAGAACTGAAACCGAGGAAGTACATTCAACGTCTATTTACCAAAAAGTATCAGAAGCGCTGAAAATAAGTTTGAGATCAATACAGAGGATTGTAAATGAAAGTCGTAGAGATACACCGATGAAGAAAACGCAACGACGATCAAGGAAAAGAAGTGTGAAACGTTAGAGGAATGTAAAAAAATGGAAGTGAGAAATGTTATATATGACTTATATGCCTCAAAAATTAATATAACGCTTCCAGTTTTGAAAGACACTTTAAGAGAACGAGGAGTTTTAGAAATCGGGCTTAGATCATTATCAGCATTGGTTAAAACACTAGGATTTCGCTACAGAAAGGATTGCAATAGAAGATACTTGTGTGAACATCCAAGAATTGCCAGTGAACGAGGTGAAATTTCTTAAAAAATATGTTGAAAATTATGATTCAAATTTTAGGAAAGTTATTTTTTAGATGAAACTTGGGTATTTTCGAACGGGAGTGGGTCAAAATCATGACAAGATGACTCGGTGAAATCAGTGAAACGAAAAAAAGGTTGCGGTTCGGGAAAAAGATATATAATAATAAATGCTGGTTCAAATACTGGTTTTGTAGAGGGAGCGAGTTTAATTTTTTCCTCGAAATCAAAAAGCTCTGATTACCACGATAACATGGATTGTGAACTTTTTGAAAAGTGGACAAGAGAAAAACTTATACCGAATTTGGATGAGCCATCTGTAATTGTGCTAGACAATGCGTCTTACCATTCTCGCATCCTGAATAAACAGCCCAATTCCTCGTGGAAAAAAAATGAAATATTTCAATGGTTGGTTCAGGAAAATCAAAATCCATCGCCCGATTTATTAAAATTTGAACTTTTGATGAAAGCAAAAGCTATTCAGAAGCAAAAAATATATGCCATTGATGAAATGTTGCGGGAAAATGGCCATGAGGTTTTGCGGTTACCACCGTATCACTGCCAGTTTAATGCTATAGAACTAATCTGGGCAGGAGCAAAATCATTTTATGAAAAGAATGTCGGTGATGGACTTAACTCACATGAGGTGGAGGAAGTTTGGAAAAAATCGCTGGAGCAAATTACGGGGACTACTGGAAGAAAGTCGTAGAACATACAGAAAAAATCATCTTGGACTGGTGGAACAGGGAAAAAATGCTGGACGTTCAAGTGGAACCATTAATTATTTCGATTTCAGAAAATGGTGAAAGTACTTCAAATGAATCTGATGATTCTGAATTTGAAAATGTTTAGAGATAATTTTATTAATATACATTCCTCTAAGGTGTAAGACTTTTTGATCGACCATAGTTGCTATTTATGTTAGCTGATATTTTTTGTCGCTTACACTTTCAAAGAAATAAACAGCAACATAAAAATACAATTTGTGGGCTAAAATGGATGCTAAATTAACGGAATCAAAGATAAATATTTTACTTTAATTAAACATAATTATACATATTATAGGTAGAATTAATATTGATGCTTCATTCTTATTATTGTCCCTTCCCAAAACGTTACGCATAGAAATATAATGCTTATTTCTTTCGTGCGTACGGGCGTACTTACAAAATAATATCATACAAAAATGTGAATGCACTTCTGATAATTTAATTTTGGAACGCATCATTTTAATCTCCTGTCATTATTTTAATTATGCCTGTCAGTTTCAAATAAGCTGCTAACCTATTATTATTAAATTTTAATACAATAATCAGCTGTTCAAATACCGCCATATTGTTTTTTGCATAGAAATATTTTTGGAACCTCTGATCTATTGATTTGATTCGGAAAATACAGCCCGCCTAGTTAAATGGAAGGCGACTATAGTTCCTTATGGTACATTTTCCCAGTGACGTAAAGTGGCCATAATGTATATTTAAAATATATACGTCACAATAATATTAGTTCTTTATATCAAAAAAGTTCGCGCTTCTTTAGGTAGATATTGATCTTCAAAGTTGGAATAAAAAAACTTATTGCAATTATATTTTTGGTCCAGTTGCTACAGTGCTAATGTTCTTTGGGCAACTAAATTACTTTACTACCATTAGTGCTTCTTTACATAGATACACATCTGTTTAGTAAGTCGGGATTATACAGGACGAGAGGTTTTTTCTTTCATTTTATGTATGCCTTTTTGACACAGGTGACAAATTTTGCTTTAACCATTTAATTTCTTTATTTTTTCTAAAAAAAGGTTATACCTTTTTTAAATTGGTATCTTGGACCGTTTTTTTATAAAATCGCGTTTTAAATTCAGACATACCAGCATTTTGTATGTAAAAATCATTTTTTTGTAAAAATTATGTAAATGTGCTAAAATTATTAAAAATAGTGTGTGTAAGTCTCTTAAACCTATACAGGTTAAGACTGTTTTTAATAATTTTATCATTCTTTAATAATTTTCTCAAAAAAAAAATTATTTACATTGTACAAAAATTATGAATGTCAAATTTGTTACCTGTGTCAAAAATGCAAACATTAAATGAAAGAAAAATTGTCGCAACCTGTACAGTCCCAGTAACGTTAGACCTGTAAGGCTAGAAATTTGTGTAGTGAAAATTCATAACATGCTAAGTACAAAAATCATCACCTGGCAAGCATCAGCCCTGCACATCATCACCCTGTATATTTTTGAAAGTTAAAAAAATAATAAAAAGAAAAATCTTGGAGCTGTAAGCTTAAAAATTTTCTAGGTTTTAGTTCATTCATAGTAAAGTTTGAAAAAAAAATTGACAGGCATTTTCGATGAGCACAAGTACTTGCCAGGCGAACTGAAAGGTGTGGCTGATTTGAATGGCCATATTTCCAAAACTAATAAAGTTAAATGTACCTAATGTGGTATTTTCTTAAAGCTCTTTTAAAGATCTTTTTAAAGGTGACACTGTTGATAATATAAAGGGCGGAAAAAAAAGTTTTTTTATGAGACACCATGTAAGTTTTATTACCACTAAAAAGAAATTTAAAATAATCTTTAAGAAAATACCACATTAGGTACATCTAACTTTATTAGTTTTGGTAATATGGCCATTCAAATCAGCCACACCTTTTAGCACGCCTGGCAGATACTTGTGCTCATAGAAAACGCCTGTCAATTTTTTTCAAACCTTACTATGAATGAACTAAATCCTAGAAAAATTTCAAGCTTACAGCTCCAACTTTTTATTTTTTATTATTTTTTTAAACTTTAAAAATATACAGGGTGATGATGTGCACGGCTGATGCCTGTCAGGTGATGATTTTTGTACTTAGCTTGCTATGACTCATCACTATATAAATTTCCAGCCTTACAGGTCTAACGTTACTCGAAGGGTTCACTAGCTCTTCTACTAGTATATTCTCCACTTACTTAACAGCGGTTTACCTATAAAAAGGAGCACTGGTATGATGACATTTAGCTGCTCAAATATCCTTGGTACTGTAGCCACAGTTTAAAAGTTATACTTGCTTTTTTTATACCAACTTTAAAGAACAATATCTTCCTAACGAAGCGCGATGGAACTTTTTTTAAATAAATTACTAACATTATTTTGACTTACTCTATTACTTTTATTATTTATAACCTCACCTTTCCGGACACACTGTATAATATGCTTTAATTATCAGGTAATCTTATATATAAAATTCTCGTGTCACAATGTTCGTTCCCGTACTCCTCCGAAACGGCTTGACCGATTCTCATGAAATTTTGTGAGCATATTGAGTAGGTCTGAGAATCGGCCAACATCTATTTTTCATACCCCTTAGTGATAAGGGTTGTCCACCCTAACATCTTAAAATTATTTATATGGCAAAACAACGTTTGCCGGGTCAGCTAGTATGTTATATTATGTTCTATTTTGTTAAAATAATGTGTTTATTTAAATATAGACGTCGTGCCACCTAAATGGTATTATTACAATTTCGGTGGGTTGAACCCTAGCAAGTAGAGATTAGGCAAATAATACCTGCATTTAAACTTTCCCTGATACGATGGTCGTCTCGCTTTATTGTTACTTTGCTTCTTTCCACGCATAATTAAAAATTGCCCATGACAATTTTAAACTGGTACGACCTGTATTATTTAAACTGTTTGCTAAATGAACTAGTGGAAACAAGCTTTACTGTTTTTTGGCCAATCAAAGTCCACGGAGATTCATTGTGTAATCTTATGTATTTTAACCGGCTGACTTGATTTTGAACCTGTTTATATTAACACAAGGGACAAAAAATTGTTATACCCATTTTATTTGTTTAAAACGCCACGTAGAATCACCCCTTAAGTTTCGTGATCGATTTTTAAGTCACCCTGTATTACAAGAGTTAGATTTACATATACAAAAGTGTTTTATAAAGGTTTTCTTACCTCAGTGGCGTTCGTACTATCAAATCTTTATGTTAAGCAAAAAAGACTGAACGCCACTGGATACTAAAAAAGTAAAGTAGCTTTTAAAAAGCCAAATTAATTCTGGTTAAATAGACCTTAAAAGGTCATAAAAAGGCCAAGATCTGAGGCACTGTTTGTAAAATAAAAATTAGGTTATTTATTAGTGCGGTTTATTTTAATTTTATTGGATTTGTCGCAATTCTTCAAGAAGCATTTTCTCGAAATAAAGAAAATATTAAATGCTTAAAATATGTTATCCAGAAAATCCCTATTTTTAATGGTTAGAACTTGCTGTACAAAAAAATCAATAGTGCTCTTAGCATCGTTCATAAATTACGAATCGTTATCCTTTAATTCTCTTTCCAAAATTCTATCAAATAAATCAAAGAAACGACTCTATGGATTGAATCGAAATTTTGTGGGGTTTTTGTAGGCATATTGAACTGTGAAAACACAAATAACATAGCGCCTGACTTTCCCAAAAGCCACAAAAGCCCTTTTTGTTGATTTTTTAAATTAACGTAAAAAATAAAAACTTTATTTTCCAAAAACCATAGGCAATTTTTGTAAAGGATTTATTTAGGATTTAAAAATTCTTCTTAATTATCTTGTGCAAACAGAAGGTTGAAGAAAAAAAATTCCTTTTTTATTCAATTTAATTCAGTATCAGCGAGAAGTAGTGGTATCGAACTTAAAATAAAAAACAAATTAAAGCTAAGGGAACAAGTAAACAGATCTATATAATGGTCAAGTTAAAAAAAAAATAAAGTTGTTAGACTTAAAAAAGAACTAAAAAAATGAAAAAAAAAAATTCCGCATTCAT
Source organism: Listronotus bonariensis (assembly GCA_014170235.1). Classification (NCBI taxonomy): domain Eukaryota; kingdom Metazoa; phylum Arthropoda; class Insecta; order Coleoptera; family Curculionidae; genus Listronotus; species Listronotus bonariensis. The sequence goes on along the minus strand of JACEGR010005044.1, from coordinate 62,467 downwards.
TAGGATTGCGCGGTACATGTTGCTTGAAAAATTTTATCATAACGTATGTCCTAAAAGTTTTGGCACAAAACTCATTGTCTTTAATTTTAACAAAAACAAAATAATATCAAGTTGCCTTTGAAAACAAAAGTTTATTTACTTTATTTACTGTCAGTTAAGATTTATTTATTTTGAAGTTTTCGCTTTAAGATGTCGTATAAATTAGAAATAAGAAAAAGTATCTACAAGTTAGTTGGGCGGATACCCAAAACTGAAATCTGTCGAATATTCCAGAATGAAAACATTTCACGCAGAACCATTTATAGAACAATAGCGGAGTGCGAGCAGAGAATACCATGTCTGAATCTCCCAAAAGTGGAAGACCACGTGCATTTACCGCACAGAGGTCAGAGAGATTGGTGAGAAGAGCAAAAAACCATATTGGAATGTCAACGAGGAGACTGGCTAGGCAATACAGATCTTCTAAGAGTACGATATCGTTGGAATTGAGGAGGAATGGTCTTAAATATCGAAAGAGACGTAAGTGCCCTAAATATTCTCAAGCGCAGCTTCTTCGTATACCAAGATGTTGTCGTCAACTGAGGCGGGTACATTTAGCCAATGAAAAAATCATTATTTTAGATGACGAAAACTATTTCACTTTGAGTAATTCAGAAATGAAGGGAAACGATGGATTTTGTACGGACAACGTAGAGGAATGCCCTGACAATGTTAGATACAAATATAAAGCGAAATTTGCAGATAAAATCCTTGTCTGGTGCGCAATTTCTAACAGGGGTGTATCCCGACCTTTTGTGGGAAGAGCGAGGGGTGAAGCTTTGAATAGTCAGAGCTATATTGATAACTGCCTTTCCAAATTGCTTCAGTTTGTCCGCGAACATCATGCTAATGACGATATCATGTTTTGGCCAGACCTAGCATCATGCCATTACTCAAGAGATACCCAAAACTGGCTTCGACAACACCACATACCTTTTGTTCCCAAAAACGATAATCCTCCAAACTTGACGCAGGCTCGCCCAATAGAGGATTTTTGGGCTGTACTGTCTAGAAAGGTTTATCATGGAGGCTGGGAAGCACAAGATGAGGAACAATTAAGACGGCGAATTTACGAGAAATTAAGAGAAATTGAACTGAATTCCGTCCAGGACCTCATGAGAGACATTCGAAGAAATTTGCGTCTGGTAGAGCAGAATGGGCCACTCCACATAATTCGATAGTATAGTTTAGTTAAGTATTGAGTTGTAATTTATGATAACTAGTTAGTGTTTAAATAAATTTCTTCATTAAAAAAAAAACGATAAATATTGTGTGCCAAAACTTTTAGGACATACGTTAAGACCCCAAAACTAAAAACATAAAAGGTTTTAAATGTTGTTTTCTTTTAACCCTTAAAAATTTAGAAGTTTTTTTGTATCTTCTAATTTTTTCCACTAGTGTATTTAATATTAATCCATTCGAATTTACTTTTTAAATAAATTTAAAATGATTTTCGTCAGTAAATAAAAAAAAGTGTATTTTCGTTCAGACGAAATAATAAAGCAAAAAATATATATTTCTATGAAACCGAGAAGTTTTCTTTTATAAGAAATTTAAATTTTTATGTGGCTGAAGTTTCGAACGTTCACGGAACGAATTTTTTGTACACTGAGAGAAATATCGCGAAATATTAAATATTGTTTAAAGAACAAAGTTTACTGTGAATATTTTTATATCACATTAAAATTTTATATGATTACATAAATATACCCTAAAAATAAACAGACAGAAACAATGGCAGAGGGCGCTGTTACAGAGTTTGGGCCAAAGTTAATTTTATAAAATCGATCAGGGAGCTTAACAAACAAAAGTGCTTGATAATTCAATATACACGTGTTAAAGGCAAGTTAAATAGACATATTGATGAAGAAATTTTTTTCTTATCATGGTCGCTCAGAGCGCTACGGCCGTAGTTCTTTTTATAAAATCGTTCGTTTAGCTTACTAAAAAAAGTGCTTAATAATTCAAAATACACGTGTTAAAGGCAAGTAAAATAAACAGATTGACGAACTTTTTTATTCTATCATGGTCGCTCAAGGAGCTACGGCCGTAGAAAATTTCAAAAATCGTTCCTGGAGCTTAATAAACAAAAGTGCTCAGTAAGTCAGTATACACGTGTTAAAGGCAAGTAAAGTAAACACGTTTTCCTAAAAATTTTCATTCTATGATGGTCGCTCAGGGAGCTACGGCCTTAGTTAGTTTAAAAAACCGTTCATGGAGCTTACTAATCAAAAGTGCTCAGTAGGTCAGTATAGACGTGTTAAAGGCAAGTAAAAGAAAAATATTGATAAAATTTTTTTATTCCATCATGGTCGCTCAGGGAGCTACGGCCTTGGAAAGTTAAAAAAATCGTTCATAGAGCTTAATAAATAAAAGTGCCCAGTAAGTCAGTATACAAGTGTTAAAGGCAAGTAAAATATACATACTGACGCAATTTTTTTGTTTTATCATGGTCGCTCAGAGAGCTACGGCCTTTTATAGTTAAAAAAAAATCGTTCATGGAGCTTAATAAACAAAAGTGCTCACTAAGTCAGTATACATATGTTAAAGGAAGGTAAAATAAACATATTGATAAAGAAATTTTCATTTTATCATGGTCGCTCAGAGAGCTACGGCCATTGTTAGTTTAAAAAACCGTTCATGGAGCTTAATAATCAAAAGTGCTCAGTAAATCAGTATACACATGTTAAAGGCAGGTAAAATAAACATATTGATAAAGAAATTTTCATTTTATCATGGTCGCTCAGAGAGCTACGGCCTTTGTTAGTTTAAAAAACCGTTCATGGAGCTTAATAATCAAAAGTGCCCAGTAAGTCAGTATACACGTGTTAAAGGCAAGTAAAATAAACATATTGATAAAGAAATTTTCATTTTATCATGGTCGCTCAGAGAGCTACGGCCTTTGTTGGTTTCAAAAAATCGTTCATGGAGCTTAATAAACAAAAGTGCTCAGTAAGTCAGTATACACATGTTAAAGGCAGGTAAAATAAACATATTGATAAAGAAATTTTCATTTTATCATGGTCGCTCAGAGAGCTACGGCCTTTGTTAGTTTAAAAAATCGTTCATGGAGCTTAATAAACAAAAGTGCCCAGTAAGTCAGTATACACATGTTAAAGGCAGGTAAAATAAACATATTGATAAAGAAATTTTCATTTCATCATGGTCGCTCAGAGAGCTACGGCCGTTGTTAGTTTAAAAAATCGTTCATGGAGCTTAATAAACAAAAGTGCTCAGTAAGTCAGTATACACATGTTAAAGGCAAGTAAAATAAACATATTGATAAAGAAATTTTCATTTCATCATGGTCGCTCAGAGAGCTACGGCCTTTGTTGGTTTCAAAAAATCGTTCATGGAGCTTAATAAACAAAAGTGCTCAGTAAGTCAGTATACACGTGTTAAAGGCAAGTAAAATAAACATATTGATAAAGAAATTTTCAATTTATCATGGTCGCTCAGAGAGCTACGGCCTTTTAACTAACAAAGGCCGTAGCTCTCTGAGCGACCATGATAAAATGAAAATTTCTTTATTAATATCTTTATTTTACCTGCCTTTAACATGTGTATACTGACTTACTGAGCACTTTTGTTTATTAAGCTCCATGAACATTTTTGTACTAACAAAGGCCGTAGCTCTCTGAGCGACCATGATAAAATGAAAATTTCTTTATCAATATGTTTATTTTACCTGCCTTTAACATGTGTATACTGGCACTGATTACTAAGCTCCATGAACGATTCAAGCTAACAAGGCCGTAGTCTCTGAGCGACCATGATGAGTAAAAATTTCTTTATCAATATGTTTATTTTACCTGCCTTTAACATGTATGACTTACTGAGCACTTTGTTTATTAAGCTCCATGAACTGATTTCAAATTAACAAAGGCCGTAGCTCTCTGAGCGACCATGATGAATGAGAATTTCTTTATCAATATGTTTATTTTACCTGCTTTAACATGTGTATACTGACTTACTGAGCCTTTGTTTATTAGCTCCATGAACATTTTTTGAAACCAACAAAAGCCGTAGCTCTCTGAGCGATCCATGATAAAATGATTTTTTATCAATATGTTTATTTAACTGCTTTTAACGTGTATACTGACTTACTATTATACTGTTTATTAAGCTCCATGAGTGATTCAAATTAGCAAAGGCCGTAGCTCTGAGCGACTATGATGAAATAAAAATTTCTTTATCAATATGTTTATTTGACCTGCCTTTACATGTATATACTGACTTACTGAGCACTTTTGTTTATTAAGCTCCATGAACGTATTTTGAAACCAACAAAAGCCGTAGCTCTCTGAGCGACCATGATAAAATGATTTTTTATCAATATGTTTATTTAACTTGCCTTTAACACGTGTATACTGACTTACTGAGCACTTTTATTAAGCTCCATGAACGGTTTTTAACCAACAAGGCCGTAGCTCTGTGAGCGACCATGATAAAATGAAATGATCTTTATCAATATGTTTATTTTACCTGCCTTTAACATGTGTATACTGACTTACTGGGCACTTTGAATATTAAGCTCCATGAACGGTTCTTTTAACCAACAAAGGCCGTAGCTCTCTAAGCGACCATGATAAAATGAAATATCTTTATCAATATGTTTATTTTACCTGCCTTTAACATGTGTATACTGACTTACTGAGCACTTTTTTTATTAAGCTCCATGAACGATTTTTTAAAATAACAAAGGCCGTAGCTCTCTGAGCGACCATGATAAAATGAAAATATCTTTATCAATATCTTTATTTTACCTGCCTTTAACATGTGTATCCTGACTTACTGAGCACTTTTGTTTATTAAGCTCCATGAACGATTTTTTAAACTAACAAAGGCCGTAGCTCTCTGAGCGACCATGATGAAATAAAAATTTCTTTATCAATATGTTTATTTTACCTGCCTTTAACATGTGTATACTGACTTACTGAGCACTTTTTGTTAATTAAGCTCCATGAACGGTTTTTTAACTAACAAAGGCCGTAGCTCTCTGAGCGACCATGATAAAATGAAAATTTCTTTATCAATATGTTTATTTTACTTGCCTTTAACATGTGTATACTGACTTACTGAGCACTTTTGTTTATTAAGCTCCATGAACGATTTTTTAAACTAACAAAGGTCGTAGCTCCCTGAGCGACCATGATAGAATAAATTTTTTTGTCAGTTTGTTTATTTTACTTGCCTTTAACACGTGTATACTGACCTACTGAGCACTTTTGATTAGTAAGCTCCATGAACGGTTTTTAAACTAACAAAGGCCGTAGCTCTCTGAGCGACCATGATAAAATGAAAATTTCTTTATCAATATGTTTATTTTACTTGCCTTTAACATGTGTATACTGACTTACTGAGCACTTTTGTTTATTAAGCTCCATGAACGATTTTTTAAACTAACAACGGCCGTAGCTCTCTGAGCGACCATGATAAAATGAAAATTTCTTTATCAATATGTTTATTTTACTTGCCTTTAACACGTGTATACTGATTTACTGAGCACTTTTGATTATTAAGCTCCATGAACGGTTTTTTAAACTAACCAAGGCCGTAGCTCTCTGAGCGACCATGATAAAATAAAAATTTCTTTATCAATATGTTTATTTTACCCGCCTTTAACATGTGTATATTGACTTACTGAGCACTTTTGTTTATTAAGCTCCATGAACGATTTTTTAAACTAACAAAGGTCGTAGCTCCCTGAGAGACCATGATAGAATAAAAATTTTTTTGTCAGTTTGTTTATTTTACTTGCCTTTAACACGTGTATACTGACTTACTGGGCACTTATGATTATTAGGCTCCATGAACGGTTTTTTAAACTAACTAAGGCCGTAGCTCTCTGAGCGACCATGATAAAATGAAAATTTCTTTATCAATATGTTTATTTTACTTGCCTTTAACATGTGTATACTGACTTACTGAGCACTTTTTTTATTAAGCTCCATGAACGATTTTTAAACTAACAACGGCCGTAGCTCTCTGAGCGACCATGATAAAATGAAAATTTCTTTATCAATATGTTTATTTTACTTGCCTCTAACACGTGTATACTGACTTACAGAGCACTTTTGTTTATTAAGCTCCATGAACGATTTTTAAAACTAACAAGGGCCGTAGCTCCCTGAGCGACCATGATAAATTGAAAATTTCTTTATCAATATGTTTATTTTACTTGCCTTTAACACGTGTATACTGATTTACTGAGCACTTTTGATTATTAAGCTCCATGAACGGTTTTTAAACTAACAAAGGCCGTAGCTCTTTGAGCGACCATGATAAAATGAAAATTTCTTTATCAATATGTTTATTTTACCTGATTTTAACATATGTATACTAACTTAGTGAGCACTTTTGTTTATTAAGCTCCATGAACGATTTTTTTAAGTAACAAAGGCCGTAGCTCTCTGAGCACCATGATAGAACAAAAAAACTGCGTCAGTATGTATATTTTACTTACCTTTAACACGTGTATACTGAGTTACTGGGCACTTTTATTTATTAAGCTCTATGAACGATTTTTTAACTTTCCAAGGCCGTAGCTCCCTGAGCGACCATGATGGAATAAAAAAATTTTATCAATATTTTTCTTTTACTTGCCTTTAACACGTCTATACTGACCTACTGAGCACTTTTGATTAGTAAGCTCCATGAACGGTTTTTTAAACTAACTAAGGCCGTAGCTCCCTGAGCGACCATCATAGAATGAAAATTTTTAGGAAAACGTGTTTACTTTACTTGCTTTTAACACGTGTATACTGACTTACTGAGCACTTTTGTTTATTAAGCTCCAGGAACGATTTTTGAAATTTTCTACGGCCGTAGCTCCTTGAGCGACCATGATAGAATAAAAAAGTTCGTCAATCTGTTTATTTTACTTGCCTTTAACACGTGTATTTTGAATTATTAAGCACTTTTTTTAGTAAGCTAAACGAACGATTTTATAAAAAGAACTACGGCCGTAGCGCTCTGAGCGACCATGATAAGAAAAAAATTTCTTCATCAATATGTCTATTTAACTTGCCTTTAACACATGTATATTAAATTATCAAGCACTTTTGTTTGTTAAGCTCCCTGATCGATTTTATAAAATTAACTTTGGCCCAAACTCTGTAACAGCGCCCTCTGCCATTGTTTCTGTCTGTTTATTTTTAGGGTATATTTATGTAATCATATAAAATTTTAATGTGTTATAAAAATATTCACAGGAAACTTTGTTCTTTAAACAATATTTAAAATTTCGCTATATTTCTCTCAGTGTACAAAATTCGTTCTTGTGAACGTTCGAAACTTCAGCCACATAAATTTTTCCACTATTGGAAACATTTAAATTCAAAAGAAAAGGAAAATTGAATTTTCCGTCCTTTCAATTTTTATATTTTTCCTTTGTAAAAGAAGTCCCCATTGTTAGTAGTTTTGATATCTTTTTTAAGTATTTATATTTTGTTTTTTAAAAAGGCTTAAAAAACATTGAAAAAAATCAAATACTACATTTATATAAAGTTTTCTAATTGAGTTAAAAAAATAAATATTTTTTAAGCTAAGTTTATGGAAAAAAATATCATATAATTATAGGTCTGGAAATGCGTTGTTTTTAAAATACAGGGTGTTAAACTTTTTAAAAAAGCTTTTTATTAATATCTTAAATATAACAAATTTTTATAATATTTTGTTTATGTTTATTGTGTGGTTTAAGGATTGTTGTAGAGGATTTTATTATTACTTTGTCAAAAACTAATTCAAAATATTAGAAAACAAAAAAGTTGAATTTTTAGACGGTTTTACTTTACTTGACCTGTTTATTTATGTGTTATTTATTTGGGTTTTCTGAAGACCGATCGATCTGAAATTTGGTGCACTTCCTTAATCTTGATGACAATACAAAATGGCGGATTACATATTACTTTACTACAACCTCAATATGGGTATGAAATTAAAGGGCTTGATTGGTAGAGTAGAACTTATTATAAAAAATTAAAATCCAAGATTGCCGCCAACACAAAATGGCGGATTACAAATTTGTTTCCACAACTATCTCATAATGGGTATTAAATGAAAGGACTTGATTGGTAGAATAGAACTTCCTATGAAAAAATTAAAATTCGGATTACATATTTTTTTCCACAACTACCCCAATATTGGTATTAAATGAAAGGGCTTGGTGGTATAATAGAGCTCATCACTATAAAAAAAAAAAAATTAAGATGGCCGCTACTACAAAATGGCGAATTATATGCTTTCACAACTACTTCAATATAAAATCGTTGGTTAGTTCTGGTTAATTATAGTAAGGCATTAAATGAACTCAATAGAATAAGAAGTATCAAATAACAACAGAACAAAAAACTTGAAAATAAATTATGTAAAAACTTTTTACCATCACCCATAATGGTTAAAAAGGGAGTTGTAAAAAGTCTATTTGATAGATTTAAAGTCATTCGTTCTAATAAAAATATAAACAATGAAAAAGATTGGTTAAAAGATATTTTAATGTAAAAATTATTATATTATCCTCTTGATTTCATAAATAATTGTTTTCTTGAATTTGAAAATTCAAATATAAGACAAACTCAAAATAGACCTATTACAAATTTATTTTACCATACATTTCCGAACTATCAAATAAAATTTAACACTGCATTTTTCTAAAAAAAAAAATATTATTTTAACTTCTCATTAGATTTGGAACAAATTTGACCTCTTGACTTTTTTTATTTTGATGTACGGTTTTCGCGTAAATAAATAAAAACCAATTCCCGGCATAGTCATTTCTTATCGATACGATCAAATTCTTGAGTAAAAAAATCACCTTTTTTTGTTTTAAATTCTATTTAAAAAACATGATAAAACTTCATATAAAAATTTATCCTAAACGTCTTAGTTTTCGAACTACAGGGTGTTAAAAAACAATAATTTTTTTAAATTTTTTAACACCCTGTATGTCAAAAACTAAGACGTTAAGGACATTGTTTATATGAAGTTTTTTTCATATTTTTCAATGTAGAATTAACCCTAAAAGTTTGTCGGATAAGTTGTGAAACACCCCGTATAATTGAGTAATTCAAGATTATTAAAAAGTTTAATTTTAAAAACAAAGTTCTTTCTTACTCAAATGGCAGCAAATCTTTCTGGTCCTTTGCGAAAAACATAAGTAGGAATTTTTGTACCAGTTCTTTCCCACCACTAACTTTGGAAGATGAAATTATTTCTACCGCTAAAGGAAAGGCAGAACTATTTGCCAAACAATTTGCTGCCAATTTAATCCTTGACCCTCCCGTAAATCATCCAATTCCAACGGTTACCTCAGTTCCTCATAAAATGCCCCATATTATTTTTAATTAAAACACATTAAGCGTATCCTTTCTTCCCTTAACACCAAGAAATCGTCTGGGTTGAATGGCATACTAGCAATCGTTTTAAAAAAATATGCTCCAAAACGTGCACCAATCTTAACTCGGCTCTTTTGAATTTCTTACGACACAGGTATCTTTCCGGAGAGCTGGAAAGCTGCACGTATTTAACCTATTCCCAAGAAAGGATCTTCTCTTCCATCTAACTATAAACCAATTTCAATTCTCTCAGTTCTTTGCAAAGTAATGGAAAAACTAATTAATTCACAAATTCTTAAGTACTTAGAAAAACACAAAATTTTGCATGACAGGCAGTATGGATTTCGCCACAAAAGATCTACAGCAGATCTTCTTTCCTTCGTATCACACTGTTGGAATAAATCTCTTGAGTTTCTAGGTGAGTCCCAGATCGTTGCTCTTGATATATCCAAAGCTTTTGACCAGGTGCCGCACTTCTTAATAAACTTTCCTCCTATGGTCTTTCAACTAAACTCTGTACTTGGCTCTCTAGTTATCTATCTGATCGACGTATATTAGTTATTGTGGACGGCCATTCTTCAAGCTTTTACCAAGTAAATGCTGGAGCCCCTTAGGGTTCAGTTCTGGCACCAACATTGTTTCTTCTTCACATTAACGACCTTCTCTCGTCCACAACTAATTCCATTCATAGTTTCGCCGACGATAGTACCCTTCACTCCAGTTTTCAGGTTCCTAAAACCCATGACTAAACCTGACTTGGAAAATAAACGCAGAGCGATGCAGTTATCTCTTTCGCAGGATCTTAATTTAATATTGGATTAGGGCGCCAAAAATCTCGTCCATTTTAATGCATCCAAAACACAATCATGTTCCTTGTCGCGAAAAGAGTCATCAAATACTCATCCTCTATTTATGAGCTGCCAAGTTTTACAGAGCAAAGACACCTTCAATCTTGTGGGCGTCACATTTGAAAGTAACTTTAACTGGCATAAACACATTGTATCTATAGCCACGGCAGCTTCAAAAAGCTTGGATTACTCTTTCGAGCCAAAAAGTATTTTTTCGCTTGTAATTTATACACTTTATATGTGTCCCAAATCCGACCTCCCTTGGAATATTGTTCCCATATCTCGGGAAAGGCGTCCCCCACAACCCTAAGCATTCTTGATTCTATTTAAAGAAGAGCTATTCGTCTCATTAATGATCCTTTACTTACAGAAAGGCTTTCGTCTCTTGCCCATCGTCGGGCTGTGGGGGATTTATCGCTTTTTATAGGTACTTTCATGGCTTCTGCTCTAAAGAATTGTCCAGTATAGTTCCTCCACTCACGGTTCCCAACAGAGAAACTCGTGGTTCCGCGCGTATGCATCCCTATACGGTCCAACTGGACAGGCCCCGAACTTCTCACTTTGTTCGTTCTTTTATTCCTAGAGTTTCTAAATTGTGGAACCTGCTGCCCGCGGAGGTCTTTCCTTCCCCCAAATCTTCAAGTATTTAAGTCCCGTGTTAACAAACTTTCTCTTATCCTGCTTAAGACACCCACGGTACGTTAGTATTTAGGCTTTAAGCCTTCGTGGTTTGTCTAAAGATAAAAAAATCAAGATTCGTTTATTAAAATTTTTTGAAACTTGACATAAGGGTTTGTCAGATTGTTCTCTTTAAAAAGTTATTATACATTTTTTCTGTGAAATGTATAGGGGACCAATATTTAACCCTAGATTTGCTATGTTTTAAAACACCCTGTATAGGACATTAAATAAAATTAATAAAGGTAAAAAAAATAAAAATCCGTATCTATGAGCTTATGAAATTAATAACCTAATATTACTTGATCGCACGTGTGAAGCATACTCATAAAACTCAGAAACATCTGGGTTATTAAGCTCCTTTTATAATTTTCTTTTACGCTGTGTTTTATAACTGCAGATACGTGAACAAATTTTTTAATTCAAAGCTTCTCATTTACTACTCTATAAAATTTATATATTCTCTGTGATCATACTCGTAAAATAGAGTATTATTTAAAGAACATAAAGGATTACTCGTGTAGATAAATTTATTGGAAGAATCTTTAAGTACTTAATTTAATAGAATTCCGCTTTGTAATATTTTTGGTAAATATTTTGGGATTAGGTTTATATGTGGAGAAAATTCTTAAATTATGTTGATTATACAGTGTCATTTAAAAAAGTGTTCACTATTAGTGACCTTAATATTATTTATGTTTTAGCCATCTATTATTGATCTGTAATACCTTAGAAACGGAATATGGTATGGTAGCAATAATACCTGCTATCACACCTAGGGCATTATAAGCGGGCATTATGATAATGCCCGCTTATAATACCCTAATGCGCTAATATGGAAATTTTATTGCTTATCTAATTTTATTTCTCTCATAATAAAGATCAAGTTTATACAAACATATGTATTAAAATAAAATTAATAACTTACCAGTTCCTGAAAATATGCCATTAAAACGGTTTCGGTTATTTGAAGAAATGCGTTCGCATCTTTCCAAATACCAAATATGCCATACTCCCGATCATACTGTTGCCTTAATTTAACTGGCAAAAGATTTTCGGTCGCTTTTATGGCCTTTTCTCTTATATTTTGTGGAATTTCTTCCATTTTGAGCAAATCGTTAAATAAAAAATGCCACCTGACTAACTGATAAAAACATCAAAGTCAAACTTAACACCAGTCATTATCTACTTACGTATACAGGTACAGGTGCAACTTATTTTTTATATTGCGAATAAATAATGTAATTAGTCATTGAAAAACTCTTTTTTGGGTAAAACATAAAGCATTGTATGCACCACGGGCTTTACTGGACTATAATGCCCATCAGGTCGAAATCTAGCCCTCGGGCTATTTCGACCTTCAGGGCATTATAGTCCTAGTAACGCCCTTGATACATAAATAGCTATAAAATTCAAAATTGTTCAAACTGGCAAACTAGTAGCATTTTTAACGCTCTTTATAATTTAAGTTCATTTGGTTGAATTCAAAAAACAAACGTACATTTTTGCTTTTTGTGGTTCGATAAGGTCAAAACTTAAAACTTTCATTAGATTAATGTACCACATCATTTTTGTCTTATAAAAACATTTTTGCATTTTAAAATTTGTAATCATATATATCTTATTTATTTAGAATAATCCGAAATAATTTTGTTTTTAATTCTAAAAACTTTTTTCTTATTACCATAATTCCAATAAAGTTTAATTTTTGAACATTGTAATAGACAACCATCAAAATAAATGTATGTTTTTAAAAAATTAAGCTGTTTTCTATAAAGCAAAAATGACGTGAAACATAAATCCAAAGGGGCTATTAGGTTTTGGCCTTATTAAACCACAAAAAATTAAAAATTTACGTTTTTCTTTTGAATTGATCTTAATGTACTTAAGTAAGGTGGAAAAGTATGTTTTTATTCAAATTTTTTATTAAAAGGTTGTGCTTTTAAAATATGACATACTATTCATTTTTAAACAAGTTTTCCAATAGTATATTACATTACAAGTGTGGAAAATGAATAATTTCACAGTAATTTTCACACGAGTACTGTACATTATTTTTCCTACGACCACAATATATTCACAAAAAAAAAATTAAAGTTTGTCTTTACAGAAAAAATAAAAAACAATTGGGAACTTTGCAACACTAGGGTGATTTTTACTTTGTAACACTAGTGTGATATGTACTTTTCCTCACTGCTATATTATACTGTTTTGACAATATTTTTACATCGAAAATCACCTATCTAGAAGTATTATATAACTTTCATCATTTTGGAAATTAAAATGGCCCTCACTTAATAAAAATTGTATGGTTTGGTTAGGTAATAACGGTAATAGTTTAATACGGTTTTCTGCTATTTTAAGGGTTTTTAAAAATAATTGATACTTACATATTTTAGACACTCTTCTTAATAAAACGTAAGTGGCGCGTATCCAAAATATTCCGTTTTTTTTAAATATCAGTAAACAAACTTACGGGACCGAGGAATAAAAGGGGGTGCTGGGTGGGGTAAAATTGGTAAAACGAGTTATTGAAACTGAACATCACATGTAAAATTAAGTAAAATTTACATTTTTTCTCATATTTTTTGAGAAAAAATATAAAAATTGTAAATGCATAACCTAAAGTCCTAAAAGTAAGAAAAAACGACTACTAAACGTCCGTTATACCATGCAAAATATGGAAAGCATTTGGCAACGTCGGAAGGGTCTGATTCTATTTATGAATGGATAAAAGAAAGTGGATTCATAAAGTTTGTATTAGCCTCAGGTTTAATAAAGGGATTAAAAAAAAGTATTAACTAGTTGTTTGAGTACATGAAGACAGAGAGAAAGGAATTTGATCTATAGGAGTTTTTCTCTAGCGCCTTAGGTCGAACGGTCAACCGGCAAGGCTGCCTCTATAGAGTGCGTGCTCAAAGGTAGAAGGGAGATTTTTAATTTGATCTACTTACCTGGCAACAGTGCCACTGAGCGAGCAGTCAGTGAAAGTTGTTTTTGTGGTTATGTCTATTTTTGTTTATGTTTTTATTTTTTCGGAAATTTTATTATTACTCTTTTTAATATTAGAAGAAAGCTTATACTGTGTAGTAACTTAACGTTAATAAAATGATTTTCGCTAATTTGGGTTCTACTGTTTAAGGTAAGTAAAAGTTTTTTTACTGTCACTATAATAAATATGTTACTTGCAAAACCAATAGCAGTTTTTAAAATGACATCATAATATATATCACATGAGTGTTGTAAAGTACTTTGCAACACTAGTGCTGTAAAGTACTTTGCAACACTAGTGTGATATATCGCATTTTCTATGCATGACCAGTGTGCTATTTGCTATTTTCACAAGTGGTCGTAGAAAAATAATATTTTTCGTTCGAAAATAAAGGTAGTTTTCTTTTATGTCATATTCGTTAATTTGCACCTACCTCGTATACGCTATTGTTTGTTTAAATTTTTATAAGTGTTTTGTAAGTTTCTCTGTAAGCAGAGATTTTTATCACAAATAAATTTTTTTGAGAAATCAGAAATAAAAAAGTTTTCCATATGGTTCAACATTTCTGGCGGTCACTGTATAAAAACGAGACAAAATAAAATAAAACTTTAACTTAATCAAGGCTGACCTAAATATTTAAGTTTAATACCATTTCGAAAACAAAATATTTTGTGGTAACCTGATGGCATTTTTATTACTCACAAAATTACCACACCTGAAAAAAAGAATCTAGCCGCGCCCGATTGTTATTTATTTAGTTTAATTTTTAACTTTTAAAAAATTTTCCAAATAATAGTGTGACGTATAATTTTGGAAACGTACATAGGGCCATTTTTACGTCACTGGGGCAAATGTAACATATGGAACTATCTTCTTGGGGCAATGGGACCGGTGGACAATAAAACTCTTATGGCATTTTTAACTACACTACAGGAACTAATTTAACTTCGTAATTTTGTACGGGCATACCCCTCACTAGGGGTAGCCCGTACGGGAGCTCAACTAGAAATTTAACTTTATACTTGACTTCACTTTTACGACCTACTTCTTGTCTAATCTTTTCTCTAACTTCTTTTTCTCTCTTTAAATATTCAATTTTCCAGTGTTTGTTTTGCATTTCTACGCGACCCAGTTTGTTTAATGTTTTTATTTTATTATTATAAGAGTAACCTTGAAAATTGTTTAATTTATACTTTAAAAACCTTGACACCTCACGTATATCTTTATTTAGCAAAATTCCCAAAAATGTATATTTTAAAATTCCCAAAATGTATACTTTTTTATACTAGGTGTTCACAATAGCTCAAAATAAAGTAATAAAAAACGATTTGTTTGTTTTATTTTCCGTCGTCTTCTTAAGTGAATAACATTTATATTTAAAATATAAACATAGAAAAGCGTTATACCTCCCTTGGTTATGAAAATGTCCCTAATTTAAGCAAATTACATTTAAATGTTTGATCAGCAGGGGATTCAAAACAAGCTAATTTAAGCGAATTCGTTGATGTAATCTTCTGGGGATACCGCTTTTAACTAGAAGTGTTAAGGCAATAGGGTCGGTTATATTTTTTTACAGGGACGTACAATGTTATTAATAATTTTACGGTTTTTATACCAGGTTACACTGAAAGCTGTCATCCTCAAATTTTTTTCTTGGCTAACAAAACTTTTATGGTATAATAAAAGCATAAACTGACATATTTTTTGCATTATAACAATTTAATTACAAATGCCCATGTTTATTTTTAGGATAGCAGTCAGAGATAACCTTAAAGGAAAACTTCTCTTAACACCAAGAAATCGTCTGGGCTGGATGAAATACCAGCAATCGTTTTAAAAAATGTGCTCCTGAACTTGCACCTATTTTAACCAGGCTCTTTCGAATTTCTTATGACACGGGTATATTTCCAGACAGCTGGAGAGCTGCACGTGTCCAGCCTATTCCCAAGAAAGGATCTAAATCTCTTCCATCCAACTATAGACCCATTTCACTCCTCTCAATGCTTTGTAAAGTAATGGAGAAATCCATTAACTTGCAAATTCTTAGGTACTTAGAAAAACATAAAATTTTACATGACAGGCAATACGGATTTCGTCACAAGAGATCTGCAGCAGATCTTTTTTCCTTCGTTTCACACAACTGGAACAAGTCTCTTGAGTTTCTAGGTGAGTTCCAGATCGTTGCTCTTGATATATCTAAAGCTTTCGACCAAGTCTGGCATGACGCACTTCTTAATAAACTTCCCTCCTACGGTCTTCCAACTAAACTCTGTTCTTGGCTCTCCAGTTATCTTTCTAATCGACGTATATCAGTTATTGTTGATGGCCACTCTTCAAGCTTTTACGAAATTAATGCTGGAGTGCCTCAGGGTTCAGTACTAGCACCAACTTTGTTTCTTCTTCACATCAACGATCTTCTTTCTTCCACAACAAATCCCATTCATAGTTATGCTGATGATAGTACCCTTCACTCCACTTTTCAGGTTCCCAAACCAATCTCTCAACCCTACTTGGAAAGCAAACGTAGGGCGATGCAGATATCTCTTTCACAGGATCTCAATTTGATATTGGATTGGGGCGCCAAAAATCTCGTTCAGTTTAATACATCCAAAACACAGTCATGTTCCTTGTAGCGAAAAAATCATCAAACACTCATCCTTTGCTTATGAGTGGCCAGGTTTTGCAGAGCGGGGACACATTTAACCTTGTGGCCGTCACATTTAAGAATAACCTTAACTGGCATAAACACATTGTATCTATAGCCACCGCAGCTTCAAAAAAGCTTGGATTTCTTTTCCGAGCCAAAAGTATTTTTCTCTTTCCAATTTGTACACTTTGTATGTGTCCCAAATTCGACCCTCTCTGGAATATTGTTCTCATGTCTGGGGAATGGCATCCCCTACAACCCTCAGCATTCTTGATTCCATTCAAAGAAGGGCTGTTCGTCTTATTAATGATCCTTTACTTACTCAAAGACTTCCTTCTCTTGTCCATCGTCGAGCTGTGGGAGATCTACCGCTCTTCTATAGATACTTTTACGGCTTCTGCTCCGACGAATTATCCAGTATTGTCCTTCCTCTTGCAGCTCCCAACAGAGAAACTCGTGGTGCCTCGCGTATGCATCCCTATACGGTTCAATTGGTCAGGCCCCGAACTTCCCAATTCGTTCGTTCTTTTATTCCTAGAGTTTCTAGGAACCTACTGCCAGCGGAGGTCTTTCCTTCCCCCAAATCTTCAAGTTTTTAAGTCCTGTGTTAACAAACTTCCTCTTGCCCTGCTTAAGACACCCACGGTAGGTTAGTATTTAGGGTTTCAGCCTTCGTGGATTGTCCAAAAATAAAAAAAAATATTTTTTTTAATTGACCGGAAAATTGAATTTTCCACTCAATTTTTTAAGCGGAAAATGCTATTTTACAGGACTAATTTACTTTCCGGTCCCTAGTTTACTTTCCGGTCTCTCATTTACTTTCCGGTCCCTGATATCAAAAAATCCTGTTAGCCATGACAAAAATTGTCAGAGTTCAATTGTTACTATTTGACAGTTCAAGATATTGTAAACTAAAGAAAGCATCATTTTGCCAAAATGGAGTCAGACATGGAAAATCCAAATGAAATAATTGAAGCAGCCTTGCCTTATTGTCGTTTAAATATAACACTAAAAATTTACACAGTTTTTTTCCGGTCAATTAAAAAAAAAATTATGTACGATACTCGACCGGAAATAATTTTTACGGGTCTCCTCAAAACTACAGGACTCGCCTACGGCTCGCCCTGTAAATGTTTTTCGTCGACCCGTAAAATACCATTTTCCGGTCTAGTAACGTAATTAGCTATTTCATTATAACAATTTAATTTTAATTACAAATGCCCATGTTTATTTTTAAGATAACAGTCAGAGATAACCTTTAAGGAAAACCATTTAAGTCCATTATTTTTGCTCTAACTTTTTTTTGCTTAGGTGGCTGTATAAGGCTTTCCGCACATGGATCAGTTTAACAGCGACGAGAACGCGGTTTTTAAAGGCATCGACAGCACGTAGACATATTAGCATGTCCGATCTCAGCAGTCCGCGTCCTTTAGTAAGCAAATGCAAAACCGTTTTTATTTTTATACACTGTGTGATTCATATTGTGATTGTGTCTGGTTTTTACACGGTAAAATTAGTGTTACGTCAAAAAATGTTGTACCAAAGATGGATTTGTTTAATATTAGATTTGTTGACAAGGTTAAAAAGGTCCTGTACTTTATAATTATACCTTGAAAAATATTTTCGAAAAGATTACACAGAAAGAGCTGGGAATGAAATAGCAAAACAAGTCAACCTGCCAGGTAAGAAAATATTTAACTTTTTGTCTGTAAAATAATGTTTGGTAGAATTCAGGCTTTCGTAAACTTGTCTTAGGGAGCTCTACTATGGCACCCTTTGATCCGGTGGGATAATCCTAAGGGGTAGTCTTTGCCCAATCGCAGTCGGGTTTGGAGAACATCGGCACACTCAGATTGACATATAATATTATTTGGTGAGAATATAGTAAAAATTGACCATTAAACGTATGCTTGTCTCTGTACGTCCAACTCCACTTCAAACACGAATATATGCGTACATACTGTCGAAAGCTCGTTGAATCTCGGTCTCGTCGCTGTTTTACCTACCCATGGGCGGAGTGCCTAAACCAAAATATTACCTAGACTTTTACAAGAAGTGGTATATCATAGTTTGTTTAATAATTCATTACTAAATTAAAATTTTTAATTAGTAATTTTGTATTTTGTATAATTAGGAAATTTTGTAAATACTTTAAATAGAAACACCTCCCTATTAATTACTTAAATTGAACACTAAATTTATTTCTCTAGTGACATAACATACCACAAATTTTATTTGTGAAAAATACACAATTTTGCTACATATATATATACAGGGTGGCCCACCATATTCGACACGGTCTGTAGCTGGATAACCATGGGGTTTTTAAAAAAGTAAATTCTGAAACATATACAGGTCGGATAAGGCCACAGTATAAAAATTATTTTACTCTATACAGGACGTCTCAAAAAAGTGTGACGTATCAAAGTTATATTTTTTTAAATGGAACACCCTATATTTTATGACGGTTTTAGATTATACATAAAAAAATAATTTAAGTTTGTTAATAGTACCAAGTGTCTAATTTTATTCGTTTTTGTGATATTTGATTTTTTTCAAAATGCAGGGGTGCAAGTAAATTAATTTTATTTTAACAATATAAACTCCTTAAACTTTAAAATTTGTTACAAGATTAGGAAAAGTCTGCCTTATCATACGTAGGTCATATCGAGATCATAGATTATACAGGATGATCAAAAATAATTTCAATTTTTTAAAAAGTCAAATAGCAATATCTCTCTTATTTTAAATAGAACACCCTGTATTTTTTTACACTACATGATGACAAACCAAATGCTCTTTCAAATGATTATAGATTGCCTATACCTATCTTTTATACTTTTTAAGTAAATTCCGTTTTAACATATTTTAATTCCAAATGTCTATTTAAATGTAAGTAGGCTGTGATATAACTATGCCAATTTACTAAGCCGTTATAGCAAAATGTAAATTTGTTGGAAAAAAGCACAAAATTAAAAGATTTTGTAATATCTGTCACTATTTTTAAAATTCACAGAAAAAAATCATTAGTTGCTTATAATGCTACTTCCATTAACACTTATTTCAGCTGAATGTGGTAATGATAAAACTTGTGTTTTTAAACAATCCTAATAACGCATCTGGTCAGTTATGACGACATTCTGTGATCTATAACTCGTTTTTTCCATTATCCATAATCACTGTGTCAAATTTTTAAAGCAACTATTAAGGTTATCAGATGGTTTCTCCTGGAATATTTTTTAGGATTAACTCTAGACTAAAGTAAACCATTTTTTCACATCCTACCAGTATTATATCACCTTGTGGTTGTAGAAGAAGGGAAATTTCTTTTAAACTGACTAAAATACTAGTAATCAATAAATGGTCGTTGTTTTTTTCTTTAAAAAAATATTAATGGCTGCTATGTCACAGCCAACTTAAATTTAAATAAACATTTGGACTAAAAATTTGTAAAAACAGATTTGTACTAAAAAGCACAAAAGATAGGTATAGGCAACCTATACACCATTTGAAAGAGTATTTTATTTGTTATCATGTGACGTAAAAAAATACAGGGTGTTCCATTTAAAATAAGATAGATATGGCCATTTGATTTTCTGAAAAATTGAAATTATTTTTTGATCACCCTGTACAACATTTGATCTTGATTTGACCTACGTATGATATGGCAGACTTTTTCTAATCTTGTTACACATTTTAAAGTTTAAAGTGTTAAAAGTGTTAAAGTAAAATTAATTTAATTTTACCTCTGCATTTTTCAAAAAATCAAATATCACAAAAACGAATAAAATTAGACACTTAGTACTATAAACAAACTTGAGTTATTTTTTAAAGTAGAATATAAAACCGTCATTAAATATAGGGTGTTCTATTTAAAAATATATAACTTTGATACGTCACACTTTTTTGAGACAGACCGTATAGACTAAAATAATTTTATACTGTGGTCTTATCCGACCCGTTTCAGTATTTACTTTTTTAAAAACCTCATGGTTATCCATATATATATATATATATATATATATATATATATATATATATATATATATATATATATATATATATATATATATATATATATATATATATATAATATATTTATAAATTTAGTACTGCTGTTTCTTCTAGGTAATCTCGAAAACACTTTTATTTTACAATATTTTTCGTTCTTTCCTCTCTTCTTTTTTAAAAGAACTTTGTTGCAAATTATTAGCCCACTTTACAAAAAAACAAAAAGAGTTTTGGACACACAACCATGATATATGACTTTTATAGTTTTCCTTTCTTCTTAAGACAAGCCACACACTTGTAAAACACCATTCCTCCATCACTCTACTTTAATGGATGCTTTTGCATTTATTGCAGGTTTTGGAGATTCCACCCGCCACTGGCTCACCACGTTACTTGCTTACAATTTCAGTGCTTGCCTGGCCAAACCTCAATATGTGGTCATTAGGTCACATTTTTTTCCAACCAGAAAAGTCTGCAATTTTGACTTTTTTCTGCAATTTACCGAAGATTCGTACTTGCTGAAGCAAAACTAACCACGAATTCTTGTTCAAAACGAAAAAATTCAGCGAAAAGTATACAGAGTGTCCAGAAAGGTGGGTCAAAAATAATAGGGGTGATAAAGTGAGCCAAAATAATGTAAGTACTTTATATACAAAGAAGTTCTAACGCGCTTCGTCAGGGAGATATTGACCTTTAAAGTTGATATAAAAAAAGTATTTTAATTTTAACTTTTAAACCGTTGTCACAGTACCATTGATGTTTAAGTGAATAAATAACCTCATACTAGTGCCATGGGTTAACGGTTATTCTGTAAGTTGAAATTATATAGGGTGCGACAATTATTTTTATGTATAGATTTTTAACCCTTATGTGTATACAAAAAGGGATGCCTACAGGTGCTGTAATAAAAATTCATTTTTTTAGTTATTAAAATATTTAAAAAAAAAACAGTCTTTATTTGTATTACAAAAATTGAGAGATTCACAAACACCACAATAATACTAATTATAATTTATTTATTACATACAAAATGCTGGTATGTCTAGATTTAAAATGTGATTTTATGAAAAACGGTCCCTGCTATCGATATAAATAAGGTATACCTTTTTTGAAAAAAAAAAACAATAAAGGAATCAATTGATCATAGCAAAATGGTAAATTTGTCACTTGTGTCAAAAATGCATACATAAAATGAAAAACACTTGTGTCACCCTGTATAATTCTGACCTACCGAACTGTCGTTTACCTACTTTTGTTACCCAATTATCATTGGTACTGGTACAGTCAGAGCCATACGCAATGGGGGGCAATTGGCCCTCCCTCCCAGGAGCCCAAAAAGACCTCTTTAAGATGGGTTGTATGCTGGAGGTGGCGCTTAAGCCACCATATATATATATATATATATATATATATATATATATATATATATATATATATATATATATATATATATATATATATATATATATATATATATATATATATATATATATATATATATATATATATAGTAATATGAAGTTTTAGATACTATTGTTGCATGGATTTGTTTTAATTGAAATTGTATAATAAAATAATAATAATGAAACACTTAAAATTACATTTTTTTTGTACCTATGAAACACAAAGTGATTTCACGGTGGGACAAAAAAAGTTGATTGATCCATATACGTTTTTAGGTGCCAAAAATACTTAAAAAATTATTCATCACATCTCAGGGTTTGACATTAATTTTTGTGTGTGTGTGTGTGTGTGTGTTTTAAACTGCAAAAAAAATAATGAAAGC
Source organism: Listronotus bonariensis (assembly GCA_014170235.1). NCBI lineage: Eukaryota > Metazoa > Arthropoda > Insecta > Coleoptera > Curculionidae > Listronotus > Listronotus bonariensis. The sequence continues at coordinate 40,131 of JACEGR010005044.1, read as the reverse complement.
GTTTGAAGAAAAACCAATTATAAGAAATTTAATTAAATTAAGCAAAATGAGACTGCGATAATGAAAAACTAATTTTCACTTTACCCTGATAAAATTATATTTTAAATTAAAACGCCATAAAAGGTTCTTTCCAATTTAACCAATATTTTAAGTGAAAATTTTAAAAACTTGCTTAAACTCATGCTTCCAATTTATTTTTCACTTGTTTACAAGATCTATATAAGGTTAATAAATTGTATAATGATATACCAATTAATGTTTTTCCCATCGTATTTTTATTTTAGTAATACAGTATAAAAACACAAGAGTAAAATATTCTGTTGAATTGATTCCTACTTTTATTTTTAGTATGTTTTGTACAGAAGAATAAATTAATGGAAGTAGTCTAATACCTACATAACTCATGTATATTTTTAACAGATTAAATTTTTTGTTTCCATTTAAATTAGTCAAATCAGTGAAGATTTTTCGCCGAAGGTTCTTAGTTATTAGTCAAATTAGTGAAGTTTTCCCGCCGAAAGTTCTCAGTAACAGCTTTGATTAATTTTTTTAAACTTTTTGTTTTTTATATTTATTAAAATCAGAAGCCTTTCAGTGGTGGAGAAAATAATTATTTGTATTTTTTAAACAAAATATTAGTTATTTTTACAGGTTGTTCAAAAACTTTTTTAAGAAAAATAATCGTTTTCTTGTATCATATCTCTTATATCAGTTCTGATATTAAAAAAACTAAGCATCAAAAAATATTTTTTTTATAAAAAAAAACAATAAATTTTACCAGTGTCATCCGTAAGGTATACAGGGTGTTTCTAAACAAATGCAAAAATTAAAAAAGGTTATTGTCCACCAAAAAGTAAGAAAAAAATTCATGTGAACATATGTCCTAGAAGTCTTAGTTTTTAAACTACGGGGTGATATTTTTTTCAAATGTTGTTTTTTTATTATAATAACTTTTATACCCAATCATATATTTTTAAAAAAATTTGGAAGACGCATCCTTTCCACCAAAAGACATTTTTTGGAATTCAAGAAAAAAATTAATTTTTGCCAGTGTCGTCCATAAGGTGTTTCAGGTAAATATTTTTAAGAAAAAAAAGTACACCACTGAATTTTTTTAATATAAATATATATATATATATATATATATATATATATATATATATATATATATATATATATATATAATTTACTTTTGTTTACTTTGTTTCTTGGGATTGAGGTTTTTTTTTAATTAATAAAATAATATTTTACATTTTCTGACGTTTCGCCTTACATGGAAGGCTTTTTCAAAGATCTATTTATTTATATTAACGATAGTCTTTTGGCATGTTCCTACAAAATAATAACGAGTTAAACCAATATTAATTATTTACAAAACATTAAATGGATGATTTTTTTTTACATTTAAAATTCTTATATTTATATAATAAAACTGACACAAAGGTAGACATAAGACAATTTAAACTACATTTTAAAAACAATAAAAACTAACAAAATAAAATAATGGGATACGCACCTTGAAAACATACCTTTTATAGTAGATATTTATTAGAGATTAATGCAACTGTTTTGTTGGTAGTCGGCAGGATAAGAATTTCAGTTGATTTTTTTTATTAACTTAAAAAATTGTGTAAATATGGTTTCAAAAATGCAATCTTAATCCTATGTAGTGCAGATAATTATGTTATGTTTGAGATAGATACTCTTATTATTTTATTAAATTGTAATAAATTTGACTTAATTTTCAATGTCTTTTTTGTTGTTTACACAATTTTTTCTTTTTTATATGGATCATTTCCTTTACTATTAGTTTTTGGTATTTTTATCTTGATCAAGTATTTTTGTTTCTGTGTAATTAAAAGAATGTTCTGTTTCAATTTCGTGTTTATGTAAAGCTGTAGATGCATTTTTTGGTATTTGTGACCATTTAATCTGTTGTTTAGATGTTGGGTAGTCATACCAATGTATTTTTTGGACAATTAGAGCAAGGGATGGAATAAACGACATTTGATTTTTTCTTTTGGGGTGTTTGACTTTTTAATCTTGTAAAAAATTGACTTATTAAGTTGTGTCCTTTGTGACATACTATAATATTATGTTTATTTAAAATATATTTAATTTTTTCCGACAAATAGTTTGTGTATGGCATGGCGATATATTTTTTATTTTCCAAGTTGTCATTTTTGGTAGTAAAGGCCTCTTTATTATAAAATTTTTGAATTCTTTGTTTAATAATTTTATTAATTAGTGGTAATGGAAAATTATTGTTTTTTAAAATGTCTCTCACTTTATTTAATGTTTCTTGTCTGTATTCAGGTGATGTCAACTGAATTGCCCTGTCAGCTAGGCCCTTTATGACGCTATGTTTTTGATTTGCTGGGTGGTTTGAATTGTAATTTAAGTACCTCCCAGACCAGGTTGGTTTGGTGTACCACATTGTTTTAAGTTTTGGGCTGTCAACATTTCTTATTATAGTCAAATCTAAAAAAATTATTTTATTATTTATTTCAGTCTCTAGAGTGAATTGAATTTTTGGGTGAAAAGAATTAAATTTGTTAAGAATTTCATAAATTTGATCTTCTGGGACAGCCGCAAGGCAATCATCGACATACCTTTTAAACCAGACACAATGACAATATGAATCACACATTCTAAACAAAATACTAAACGATTCTGCATTGCATTTATTACTAAAGGACGCGGATTGCTGACATTGGACACGCTAATATACCTACGTACTGTTGATGACTGTAAAAATCACGTTCTCGTCGCTGTTTTACCGACTCATGTGTGGGGAGTCTTAGAAAAAATGTTTAGTTAAAAACTTAATGAGACCTCTAAATTGGAGTATAATAAAAAATTGTGTTTTTTTAATATAAAGTGACAGTCCAGTAGATGACTTAATGGAGTATAGTGGCTCTATTTGCTCCCAGTACTGTACCCTTTTTTATATGTTATGTTTATGCACTTTCACAGGATCTCAATTTAATATTGGATTGGGGCGCCAAAAATCTCGTTCAATTTTATGCATCCAAAACACAATTGTGTTCCTTGTCGCGAAAAAATCATCAAACACTCATCCTTTGCTTATGAGTGGCCAGGTTTTGCAGAGCGGGGACACATTTAACCTTGTGGGCATCACATTTGAGAATAACCTTAACTGGCATAAACACATTGTATCTATAGCCACCGCGGCTTTAAAAAGCTTGGATTTCTTTTCCGAGCCAAAAAGTATTTTTCTCCTTCCAATTTATATACTTTGTATGTGTCACAAATTCGACCCTCTCTGGAATATTGTTCTCATGTCTGGGGAATGGCAACCCTCAGCATTCTTGATGCCATTCAAAGAAGGGCTGTTCGTCTTATTAATGATCCTTTACTTACTTAAAGACTTCCTTCTCTTGCTCATCGTCGAGCTGTGGAAGATCTATCGTTCTTCTATAGATACTTTTACGGCTTCTGCTCCGACGAATTGTCCAGTATTGTCCCTCCTCTTGCAGTTCCCAACAGAGAAACTCGTGGTGCCGCGCGTATGCATCCCCATACAGTTCAATTGGACAGGCCCCGAACTTCCCATTTCGTTCGTTCTTTTATCCCTAGAGTTTCTAGACTGGGGAACCTGCTGCCAGCGGAGGTCTTTTCTTCCCCCAAATCTTCAAGTTTTTAAATCCCGTGTTAACAAACTTCCTCTTACCCTGCTTAAGACACCCACGGTACGTTAGTATTTAGGCTTTCAGCCTTCGTGGATTGTCCAAAGATAAAAAAAAACCATTTTATTTTTCAATATAGTTGCTTTAACAGTTTTTTAATCCACAGTTTGTAAATGAACCGCAAATTTAAAGCAACATAGGTGTAAAAACATTAAAAAAATAAAATAAAATAAAACATTAAAAATAACTTGTTTTTTTTTCACTTCAAATGTTATTTAACTTTAATTTAAAATACTGGCATTTAAAAAAGATATAATAAACTAAATAATTTTAAATTTAATTTAATAATTTTTACACAAAAGTTTAAGCAGAATATTAGTTGATAATACGGCAAGTATTTACGGCAAAACCTATGCACGAAATTGCTTAAAACAGCTGTTAAATACTACAAAACAAAACTTACCGGTCCCATGTTAACGAACCCATGACGTTTCGCCACTTCATGTGCTTCGTCAGGGTTCAAGTCTCGCTTGAATCTCACCAGAAACGAGTTACTAAACAAATCGCCCTTACAGATGACAAAAATCGAAAGGAAAACCAAAAAGTTGAGCCTCAAGGAAAGAGGCATCGTCAAAATACCACGAAAGAAACGGCGCGACTAACGAGGTTTGCCGTCGCGGCGCCTAGCGCCGGAAATTTTGCGCACGCTGACGTCATAACATCGATTTTGAAGAAGCGTGTTGGGTAACAAGGGGGCTGTCTAAAAACAGGGGCGCGGGGGAATATGAATGAGTCGGGGATAAAAATTGAGTTTTGGTGATTTGCAATTTGGTTATTAAGCTGATAAGAATAAACACAAACGCAAAATAGTGATTAGGAATATACTTTTAATTTAATAGCACTTTTGGATATTTAAAAGTCGTATTACTAGTATTTTCTGTTGTACAGGGTGGCTCGAATTCGACGCTCATCATTGGGATTTCGGAAACCGTAAGAGATACAGGATCGGTTAAATGGAGGCAAAGTTGCGCAATTTGATGCTTAACAAAATGCCGTTTTGCGTTTTAAAAATTCCGAGTACTTCCGAAGATATTCGGAAAAAACCGGAATTTTTAATTTTGGTTTCTATTGTTTCCTGGCTATATTTGTTAAGATAACTCAAAATGAAAAACACGTTTTCATGGCCACTTTTTCTGCTCTATAATTCAGTGTGATTAAATATTGAGTCTGACGTTTCGGCTTCTGGCGACCATCATCAACTTAAGTTTTTTAAATACGGACCTGATATTTTTTCAATTTAATTAAATCCTTTCATCACTCTTAAAACACTATATATCGCCACTTTGATATTTTCCGACGTTTCGTACAGACAATTCCATCACCAGAATATTGCATATTTATTTAACCATAATACGGCCCTGAACTACATTTTTAGGTAAAAAGGTAAAAAAAGAATAAACTTATTACATATTTATAATGTTTTATTGCAACTTATTGATACGAATTCAAGGGAGAACTTCATTTAATGTATGGATTTGTATGTGGAGCAACAAAATTATTGGACCTTTCGTTTACGAAGGGACCTTAACTTCCGAACGATATCTAAATTTGATTAGGAATGATGTCTTAGACGCCCTAGATAATCAACCTTTGGCAGTATTTCAAGAAATATGGTGGCAGCAAGACGGAGCTCCTGCCCACAATGGAAGGAAAGTAGCTCAATTCCTTTACCATATATTTCCTAATAAATGGTTTTGCAAGATGGCCCGCTAGGAGCCCAGATCTTACTCCCCTAGATTATTTCCTTTGGGAATATCTAAAGAACCGTTTATTTAAAAATGCACCTCACGACCTTTAAGTACTACGACAAAATTTGATAAAGGAAGTCGCTGCCATTCCTGCGAGAACAATTAATCGAGCTGTATTAATAATACAAAACAAAGCAAGAAGAAATGTATCGAGGCGGAAGGTTATCTCTTTGAGCACTTATAATAGTGATTAAATTATGTTTATTTTTAATATAGGCATCAAGATAAGTATTACCAATTTTTTATGTAAGCTGATTTGTTGTCTACCTTTTTGTATCTTATGTCTAATATTCATGGAGAATTTCCGCTGTTAGATATCAATGAGTTGTAATAAAAAGATTACGAATATGTAATAAGTTTTTTTTTTTAACTTCTTACCTGAAAATGTAGGTCAGGGCCGTATTATGGTTAAATACATATGCAAAATTCTGGTGATGGAATTTTTTGTTCGAAACGTCGGCAAATATCAAAGTGGCGATATATAGTGTTTTAAGAGTGATGAAAGGATTTAATTAAATTGAAAAAATATCAGGTCCGTATTTAAAAAATTAAGTTGATGATGGTCGCCAGAAGCCGAAACGTCAGATTCAATATTTAATCACACTGAATTATAGAGCAGAAAAAGTTGCCATGAAAACGTGTTTTCCATTTTAAGTTATCTTAACAAATATAGCCAGGAAACAATAGAAACCAAAATTGAAAATTCCGGTTTTTTCGAATATCTTCGGAAGTACTCGGAATTTTTAAAAAGCAAAACGGCATTTTATTGAGCATCAAATTGCGCAACTTTGCCTCCATTTAACTGATCCTGTATCTCTTACGGTTTCCGAAATCCCAATGATAAGCGTCGAATTCGAGCCACCCTGTACAGGGTGTTTCGAAGTTTGTAGCAATATAAGTCCTAAATATAAAAGAGTTAGTAAAATTATGCTTTTAAAAATTGTCCCCTATTTCCAGCTAAAATGAATATTTTTCTGAAATCCATTCGACTTAAAATGATTATTTTTTTCTCTGCATGTCTATCGGCTGGTATCGGACAAACCGATATTTTATTTATACAGGGTTATTTTCCTTTTAACTCTGTATAAAATGCAAGAAATAAAACAATTTTCTTTTTCGAAATACAGGGTGTTAAAGTTTTAAGAAAAAGCAAGCCTTTTTTATCATAATTTTCCTACTACTCCAGAATATTTGCACAAAATTTGGTAAACTTATTTTAACCATTAAATTACATTTTTTACTTTAAAAGTTTAAAAAAAAATACCAATTTACTTTGGGGTTAATTTGGTTTTTTAATATTTTTCCGCACGACGAACAATTTTTGTTTAAAAAAAATAAAAGTCATTTTATTGCATGGCAAAATCGCTAAAATCTAATATTAATATATAACAAGCGTCTAGCCCCTTGGAAGCAACTATTGATCCTGGCTTTATTTATAATATTTTTAACAATTTTTTGTTCGAAATCAATAAACCTAATGACTTTAACCTAAAAATAACAAAAAACTGCAAAATAATCCATAAATATAGTTTTTTATTTTCTGATTATTTTCAAGGCAATTACATTGGAAAAATCCCAAAAATTCAGTTTTTCTTAATATCTGGGTAATGATTATGTTTACAAAAAAAGGTATATAGCCTCTACGATAGAGCTTTTACAACTGCATCTTTTGTATTATAAACTTTTTATAGTGTCCTTTAGTTTTTGAGATATTTATGATTTTACTTTTTCCTAAAATGTTTAATTTCTCAAAAACTATAAAAATACAACAAATCTTATTAAACAAAAAATATAGACAATTAAAATGCCCATCTTTATTGTTATTTGACAAGATTGCATAGCTTAAATTATAACACAGACATAAAAGAAAATGTGATTTTTAATAAAATTTTTAGCTGAAAATGCTAAAATATAGAGATTTTTTATTTATTATAATATTTTTACCAATAGTTGCTTCCAAGGGGCTAGACGCTCGTTTAATACAAATATATATATATATATATATATATATATATATATATATATATATATATATATATATATATATATATATATATATATATATATATATATATATATATATATATATATGGGGCATAGAGGCTCCTAAAAGGCAAATAAGGAAAGAAAAAATACATAACTTGAAAACGACTACTTGGCTGGTTACTTTAAAATTACGGAGTCTCCAAATAAATGGATAACCCCGGGTCGCAATGAAGACGGTGACACGTGTTTTATCCTTGTTGGGAATCATCACAACCGCTGTACATTGCTGACAACTTGACTATGTTTCTAGTCGCACAAACATAATCCCTGTCGGAACTAAGGGAGTAAGTTCAGCGGCCAGAGCCATCTGCTTGGCGAGATGGCTCTGATTTCTGTAAATGAAAAATGTCTTGTCTTTGTGATTTTCTCCTTTACCGGTTAAATTAAAGAGGATTGCGTCGATTTTATTGGTTGATCATGTTGTAAATTAAAGTATGCTGTCTCTCTCCGTCGCAGTGATAAAAATAAGCTTGCAAAATAAGTGGATTAGAAAAGACAAAGGTATTTTTCTTCTTGGAAAATATACGGAGAGGAGGTGTATTAACATAATTTTATTAGGTTATGTGCTGTTTATTAATATGGCCTGTAATGTGTTGACCGTTGGTGTTAAATTGTATTTTTGCGTCGTTTTATCGCATATTGCCCGTGCTTTTTTTTAATAAGAAAGGGTTTAACAATGCAAGTAGTTCTTTAACATTTAAAAAGGGATTAGATATAAAAGATACGGAAAGTCCGAAACCCGTCCTGAAACTAAAACAAACCACCAAAGACGGAGGAAAAGAAGTCAACAGGTTCTTTAAACCTAATATGTACAAGAATTCAGATCGGATTTCCGGGTGCAATATAAAAATACTTTTTTGTTTTCCATGTATTTGGTTTAGTACAGATATTAATATTGCTTTATGAACTAGAACTGGCGTTAATACCTAATACATTTTAAAGAAAAAGGGACGAGACATGACAGCTGTGTTACCCATATCAACATTTCTCCAAACAGAACTTATATAACATTTTTTGCCGGCGTTGTACATTTAATTTACTGGCATTGCCAACACTCTTTAATGGCAAGGCATTGGCAAAAAGGTATCAAAAGACACGAAAGTGGGCAATTGGCCGTTATTAGGCCACGTGTTGCAGATAAAGTGATGGCATCCGTCATTAATAAGTTATTGGAAAAAAATGCGTTTAAGATGGTGGCATCCATCATTAATAAGTTATTGGCAAAAGATAACAAAAAGACACGAAAGTGTACAAATGCAGATTCTCCCAAGCAGCAAGCTGACGACTTATTGACGAAAATTGTCGCATATACTTTTTTAAAAGCTAAAATGATGCGATATTTTATTTGAAAATTAAAATAGGAAAAAACTCCTTACTGCATGCAATTTCCTTGCAATGCAAAGTACCATCTCTCGGAACACTGTCCAACTTGGAGATGCAGATTTTTACACTAGCCAAAAATATTTCTTTCAAAGCTAAGTGAGATCACCTACCGCAGACCGCTCTCGAATTATTTTTGTCTAATGGGTACGGTTTAGACGATAAAAAGCGAAGATATTGCAGAAACGTAGTAGTTTATTGTCCATTACGCCATCTATCGGTATGTCAAAAAAACTATTAAATATATATATAATATTTTTTATTAACACGTCTTTAAAACTTTTAATAAAGATTTTAAACAAAATGTTTACAGCTCTAACAGTCTACTTGAATATCTTGCCTTCTCGACTAGCCATCACCAATTAATCACACAACACACACTTATTAGGTAATGAATACATTTAATTATGTCTATTAAAAAACTCTTTTCTTTAAAAAGAAACTAAAAAGCTAGAAAACCACGTAGAAAACAAATGCACAAAGCGGTCACCTTCGGTCGAAATTAACGTAGCTAATTTTACCATCATTTAATTTTTATTCGCTCCAAAATACATAATAAACATTTTGTTTGACTTAATTTTTATTTGCATGATTTTTAACAATAAAATGTTATGAAAAGGCCATTTCCTTTAAATTATGTAAAAAAACATAAAATAATGTTGTTTAGCTGCCATTATAAATAAAACAGATAAAAAAATGCTTTAATGTTAGTTAAATACCAATGTTAATAATATGGTTGAAAAGTATGAATATGCGTTAAAGGTTTGCCTTCAAAAATCCAATATTTATTTGCCTGCAACAAAAACGCGTGCTTTATTTAATCAGCATTGGTATGCTGCCATTTTTGTATGCTTGCCGGCAATTCGCCTGCATGTAAAATTTATTGGCAATTAAGTGTTTATTTAGGGTTGACTTTTTAATGCGTATAAGATGTTGGCATAATATTGCCACCAATTGCCAATGCTTTACCATCAATGCCAATATGAAAAATGTACATTGCCGGCAAATAAAGTGTTTGCTGGGAAGGATAAGAAGGATCAATTTGATATATAAACACATATGTAAGATGTAAGTGACTCTCTGCCTGTATATAGATAAAAAAAAACATAAAATCATACCATAAAAACTGTTTGTATTTGTATAATAAAAAAAATGTCTAATTTAGTATTTTATAGTTTTGTAATTGTTATTTGTATAGGGTACACATATTATTAAAGTCCGTCCATTAAAGTAATATATATTTGCAAGGTGGAAATTGTAGCCATAGAACAATGTTCCAGGGAAACCACCAAGATGGAGTTACATGGGTAAATCCATAGTAATTTATTCGGACAGCCAGGCAGCCATCCAAGGTGATCAGTTCATGCAAGATCAGCCCCAAGCTAGTGCAGGACTGCGTTGTCGCCCTGGAAGAGGGTGGGTACGTCCAACAAACTAACTATTGCCTGGGTACCAAGGCAATGGTAGATCCCTGAAGCCCTATTGTGGTGATTCCGTCTTGCCAAGTAAGGTCATCTATTAGATCATGGATCATGAGGGAATCCCAAAACTGGTGGAGAAGAACACTAGGACAACGTCAGGCGAAACTCGCCGGAATTTACAAAGACCTTCTGAATTACAACCGGAAGGCAGTAAGAATTATAGTGGGTCAACTAACAGGTCACTGCAGACTGAATAAACACCTGGAAACAATAGGCCTGGTAGAAGAAAATCTATGCAGGTTCTGCCAGGAGAAAAGAAACCGCAGAACACATATGGTGCTATTGCGAAGCCCTTTGTCGTCTGCGGTTTGCAAGGCTGGTTGAGGAAAAACCTAAAGCAGCAACATTTACCAAGAAGCCAGTTTTAAGATTGTGGAGTCTCATTAAAGAGACCAGCTTGGATAGCGTGCTCTAACATATGGATGGAGGATACACAATAAACCCGAGCTGGTTGCATTGTTAGAGGATTACAATCGCCTTTAAGCTAATCTAATCTAATCTAAGATAAAAAAGTAACACGTTGTATAGCAAGGAATTAATATCTATCTCTATCTATCTCTTTGTTTTATGGCTCTGATACTAAGTCAATTCGCCAGTTCTACCGTTCCGGTCATATAAGCTATTGCTTATAAGCTTTCCCGGCTTTGTCCTTGGAAAATCTGGATAATCGAGCTCGAAACTCCCAGACTTTCCTAGCATATGAATAAGACACACTTGTGCATCAACAACAGCGATGAACTTCTGAACATGCATAAATTGTGACGGTCAAGCCAGCGGCTGCTACTGGTATCGCGCATAACCGTCACTTTCACTACTGACGTATTTCCGTAAGGCGTGCGCACCTCCTCGACCATACGAGGACACCATGTGTTCAACACCAAAACGTAAAAACTTCAGGCTTTAGGAATCTTCACTCACAGCGCTTAGCCCCAGAAGAAAGAAGCCCCAATTTAACGTGAATCTTTCTCGGTCCCCAAGGGTACAGCTACTCTCGTACGACGCCTTCAGCCGCCTACCCGGGAATTCTATGTAGACCTCTACGTAAACGTGAACCGCACTACTTGAAGACCGCGGAAAGAGTGCAAGGCTTTAGGCTATTAGTTACTTAAAGAATTTGACTAACCTGAAAAAAACTCACCAGCATCGCTTAAAATTTTATGTCATCTAAAGCTGGTCCAGACTTGCAACAATTCGCTGCGCCGAATAGCGCAGATGTGGACGTGGACGGAATTTACGTCGTTTTAAGGGCTCTGCGAACGATTCTACGGTTATTCAGAGCTTGTCGGTTTTTCGCATCAAAGGAGCTCGCAAATAGGTTGGTTAGTTTGAACGGATGTTTGGCGAATTATTGCGGACGCAGCTTAAGAACTATTTGGATCAGAGAAAAAAATAGTATAGTAAGAACATTTTAAAAGCGCAAATTCGGTACCCTTTGATAATAATACAAAAAACATAAAAAGGCCGCCTGCAATCGGACTATTTTATACAAAGGCGCCGCTATCCTTTACAGCAACGCGCCGATACACTAATGGGATAGAAATCCATTATTTTGGCCAAAAAGCAACTTTGAAATTTTAATGGCTCATGCTGTGTATTTCAAAGTAGATACTCCAAACTACATGTACGCAAAATTATAAAAGGATATGACGACTTCTATTGGGGTAATAAGAAACTTGAAAATGTATTTTAAGTAAACATAAATATACAACATTTAATCTACTTAGTTTATTATTAGCCTTGTTTACTAAAAAAAGTAAAAGAGTTTAAATAATAAGAGCTATTGTTGTGTTTCTGATGCAGTCTCGCGAAGTCTCGCTACTTTTGTCAAAGATTTTTTACCTTTTCTTTATCAGTTTTTGTACTTACAATTGCCTTCCTACTTTTTGCTACTTCTGAGTGTAAGGACAGATACAAGATATTTTTATAATTTACAAGGTTTTCCATTTAAAAATTTAATATGTTTTCTCCTACACTGTATATCATAAAAGATAAAAGCATTCTGATGAAAGATATGGATTCTACAGAATCTACCCAACAAAACAGTGTTTTTTATTTATTTTATACGTTAAAAAATAAAAAAAGTTGGGAAGATGTATCTATTACACTTCTAAGAATAATTTAAAATTATTTTTCAGATTTGGATGGTCATATTTCCGAAACTAATTGAGATAGACACATCAAATGTAGTATTTTTAAGATTAGTTTGTGGTGATATAATATTTAGGGTATTCCATTTAAAAAATCATACCTATTGTCGTACCCTGTATATCATATGAGATAATAATCATCGGATTACTGATTAGAATACTACCGAATTAACCAAACAAGCTGACATTTTAGTTTATTTTGTACAATAAAAAATAATAATGTTAAGGGGGTGTAAATTTATAATAACATATAATAAGTTTTAGGTTTCCAAAAGCATTTGTAATAATTTATAATATTTTTCCAGTAAAAAGCACCTCATTTTAAGTTAGATTGGTAACTTTCAGAATTTTGACCAAAAATGTAATTTCACACTTTTTTCGTTAAATTATTATATAAAGAATATTCCATTTACCGATACAGGTTTATTTTTATTTAAAAATACAAAAAGTAAATAAAAAATACTTAGTTTTAAAATCGCTTTAAGTCGATAATCCTCCTTAAACAGGGAGAAGATTTAAATAAAATTACCAGGATTCCGTGCACTTATCGACTCGGCACATCGAACATCGTGAAGTGAATCAGTAATGAAAACATTGCTAATTTGTTTTTTCTGACTTGCTAAACAGCATTTCATTAAATTTATCGATTGGCTGTCTAATGATGGGATTGTACCTATCTATATTAAATAATATCGAGTTGCTATTTATAACATAAAGAGATATAAATACGTATAAAAAAGAGGTTAATACATACATAAATTGGAATAATAGTTTTGGTAATTTTCTAGAAACCTGCGGCAGCTCCGATTTTGACGAAATTTGGTATACAGGGGTTTTTGGGGCGCTGATCACGAATCTGAAAGAATTTTTTGGCGGAAACGTTTCGTTCTCGAGATATTCATCATCAAATTTGAAATTTAAACTAAGCTTATTTTACAATATTCCCCCTTCTTTTTGCACACAATTCTTGATTTAAAGCTAAAGTGGCACACAATATTTGATTTTTCACCTTTTAAAACCCCGTTTTTTACGTATTTTACATTATTTTTGCATTAAATTGCATAGCTATACTTTGAATCATTTTAATCCCAGTGTGCCATGAAGCCCTATGTGTATGTATGGTTGCCGCATTGTAAAAGAAAAGCGACGCAATTTAATGCAAAAATAATGTAAAAACGTAGAAAAACAGGGTTTTGAAAGGTGAAAATCAAATATTGTGTGACACTTTAGCTTTAAATCAAGAATTGCGTGCAAAAAGAGGGGAATATAGTGAAAATAAGCTTAGTTCAAATTTGAACTTTGATGATGAATATCTCGAGAACGAAACGTTTCCACCAAAAAATCTTTCAGATTACGTGATCAGCGCACCAAAAACCCCCGTATACCAAATTTCGTTAAAATCGGACTTGCCGCAGGTTTCTAGAAAATTACCATAGTTTTTTTACTTTTGGACAATCCACCACGAAGGCTGAAAGCCTAAATACTAAAGTACTGTGGGTGTCTTAAGCAAGATAAGAGGAAGCTTGTTAACATGGGACTTAAAAACTTAAAGATTTGGGAGGGAAGGAAAGAGCTCCGCTGGCAGTAGGTTCCACAGTCTTGAAACTCTAGAGGATAAAGAACGAATGAAATGGAGAAGTTCGGGGCCTGTCCAATTGGACCGTATAGGGGTGCATACGCGCGGCACCACGAGTTTCTCTGTTTGGAGTTGCAAGAGGAGAGACTATATTGGATAATTCGTCGGTGCAGAAACCGTACAAGTATCTATAAAAGAGCGATAGATCTCCCACAGTTCGACGATGGGCAAGAGAAAGAAGTCTTTGAGTAAGTAAAGGATCATTAATAAGACGAACAGCCTCTTCTTTGAATGGCACATCAAGAATGCTGAGGGTTGTGGGATGCCATTCCCCAGCCATGAGAACAATATTCCAGAGAGGGTCGAATTTGGGACACATACAAAGTGTATAAATTGGAAGGAGAAAAATACTTTTGGCTCGGCAAAGAAATCCAAGCTTTTTGAAGCCGCGGTGGCTATGGATACAATGTGTTTGTGCCAGTTAAGGTTATTCTCAAATGTGACGCCCACAAGGTTAAATGTGTCCCCGCTCTGCAAAACCTGGCCACTCATAAGCAAAGGATGAAGTGTTTGATGATTTTTTTCGCGACAAGGAACTGAGGTATTTAAGATTAGTGTTTGTGAACACACTCCTTTTGATGTCAACGGCTAGTAGAGTAGAGCAGTGTGGTCCGAGGTTGACGGACGTTTATTGTATAAGTTTTGTTCAAAGTATTTTGTGAAGTTTAGCTAATAAACCGTGCCAAAGAATCCATGAGTATTATTTAAAATACACAACAATTGGCGACGAGTCGGAGCAGGGTTGTTGGCAATAAGTAAGTGAATAAAGTATAAAATTTCGCCACGAAGCAGTTTCCAAGGTGGCAGGAAAGCTTTGTGGGGGTGAGTCAAGTTGCGCATATCGGAGATTTAAAGTTTGCGTAGTAGTAGTTGAACGTGATAGTAGTAAAAGTTAGAACAAAATGGCGTTAATTGGCAGTATAGAGCCTTTTAATGGTAAACCAGAAGAGTTTGAGATGTACCTTGAAAGGATAGACCATCTGTTTAGAGTAAACGTGATTGAGGAAAATATGAAAGTTTCTTTGTTTATTACCCTGGCTGGTTCGTTAGTGTACCAGACATTAAAAAATCTAGCAGCACCAGAAAAGCCCGCAAATTTAACCTATGCCAAAGTAACCGAGTTACTAACTAAGCATTATTCACCCAGAGTTTCAGAAATATATGAGCGTTTTTTATTTAATAATTGTATCCAAAAAGAAGATCAGACGATCGCAGATTACATAGTGGAACTACGGAAGCTTGCAAGTAGATGTAATTTTAAGCAATTTTTGGATGAAGCTTTGCGAGACAGATTTGTGTGTGGGATAAAATCTGAAAATATTCAGAGACAATTATTGAGTGATGAGAGGTTGTCATTTAAGACAGCTTGCCAGAAGGCTCAAGCAGCGGAATTAGCGGAAAAGCAAGTAAAAGATTTGGCTGAAGCCAGTAGTGGTGGTCAAGTAGCATATGTCACAAAATATTCAGGAAGAGGTAGCTATAGAGGTAATAGTAGAGGGCATCGTGGTGAAATAAGAGGAATGGGTCAAGAAAGTGGTAAATGTAAGAATTGTGGTAAAGTACATGTCAAGGGTAAATGTCCAGCAGTGGATTGGAAGTGCTATGCATGTGGCCAAATGGGACATGTTAAGTGGCTATGTCCAAGGAAAGGAACGATAAGTGCAGTGCAAGAACAGGAATACAAAGAAAATGGTGGGCCTACCGAAGGGGTTAGTGAAGTGTATAACTTACATATCGATGAAAATCCTACAGTTGAACAAAGTGTTAACAGTGATTTGTATGATATGCATATGTTAAGAAGCAGCATATCAGATGCGCACCATGTAAACTTAGTAGTGAATGGTAATGAGACCAAGTTTGAGGTGGATACGGGGGCATGTAAGTCCGTAATGTCATGTAATAGATTTAGGAAATTTTTAAATATTAAGTTAAATCCTGTAAAATTTAAGTTAAATACTGTTTCAGGCCAGAATATTAAAGCGGTAGGAGAATGTTTGGTGTGTGTGAAGTATGGTGATAGGGAAGCTAAGTTGTGGTTAACAGTGATTGATGCGGATAAAGAGTTTGTACCATTGCTTGGAAGAAATTGGTTGAATGTTTTGTTTCCTAATTGGACTACAATGTTTAAAGAAAACAATGGCATAAATTCAGTATCTGGGTGTTCAGATACCATTGTTTTGGATAGGTTAAAAGTTAAATATCAGAATGTGTTTGATTTAAATTTGTGTAGTCCAATTAAACAGTTTGAGGTAAAGTTTCATATAAAAAAAATGTATGTCCAATAGTTAAGAAACCTTATGCCATGCCATATGCACTTAAACCAATAGTTGAAAGTAAAATTGAACAAATGGTACGTGTGGGAATTTTAAAACCAGTTTCTCATAGTGAATGGGCCTCACCCATTGTGATTGTACCCAAGAAAGGCAATGATGTAAGAATCTGTGTAGATTTTCGTGTAACAGTAAATAAGGTGTTGGAAATTGATCAGTATCCATTACCAACACCAGATGATATTTTTGCAAGTCTTGCAGGGGAAAAATATTTACTGTTTTAGATTTAAATGGTGCTTATCAACAGTTAAAGGTTCACCCTGATTTTCAAAAATATCTTACTATTAATACACATTTGGGGATGTATACTTTTACTCGGTTAACTTTTGGTATTGCTTCTGCGCCTGCGATATTTCAGTCGATCATTGACCAAATTTTGATGGGTATACCAAAAGTACATGCATATTTAGATGATATATTAGTGTCAGCTGAGTCAATGACTGAGGCAGTTCAAACTTTAGAAAAGGTGTTAGAAAGGCTTAGTACTTATAATGTAAAAGTAAATTTGGAAAAATGCAAATTTTTTAAAAGTAATGTGGAATATCTGGGACATAGAATTGATAGTGAGGGAATTCATCCAACAGAGGAAAAGCTGCGAGCTATACGTAACGCGCCAGAGCCAGAAAATTTGACTCAATTGAGATCATACTTAGGTTTAATTAACTATTATAGTAAGTTTATTCCTATGCTTTCCTCAAATTTGCGTCCACTGTATAAGTTGCTAGAAAAAGATAAAGAATTCGTTTTTGATAATCTGTGTTGTAAAACATTTCAGCATAGTAAAGAATTGATAGTTAAAAATAATGTATTAACACACTATGATCCAACAAAGGAAATAGTAATTTTAGCAGATGCAAGGTCATACGGTGTAGGAGGAGTATTATGCCACCGTGTAGGCAATATTGAAAAGCCTGTTTTGTTTGCCTCCGCCACTCTGTCAAAAGTAGAGCAAAATTATTCGCAACTGGAGCGTGAGGCATTAGCTATAATTTTCAGTGTAAAACGATTTCATAAATATATTTACGGTCGATCATTTACACTTATATCGGACCATCAGCCGCTGAATGTTATTTTTAATCCAAGCAAGAGTATTTCGGTGATGTCAGCGTCTCGTATTTTACGGTGGTGTGTGATTCTATCGGCCTACGACTATAAAATAGAGTATCGTAAGGGTTCTCAACTTTTGAACCGGATATGCTTTCAAGACTTCCATTAAAAGAAGTAACAGAAATTGACAGTAGTATAAATTCTTTTAATTTATCAGATAAGTTGCCATTATCTTTTCAAGATATTGCAGAATGTTCTAATAAATGTAAAATTTTAAATAAGGTTATATATTTTGTTAAAACTGGGTGGCCTCATACTGTTTCGAATGAACTAAAACCATATTTTTGAAAAGAAATGAGTTGTCAGTAGAAAAAGGCTGTTTAATGTATGGAATGAGAGTTGTCATCCCAGAGGAATTACAACAGAATGTAATTGATCTCTTACATGCTAATCATGTGGGCGTTGTCAGAGTGGCTTTCCAGTGACGCAAATAGAGCGCTCCCGAGTAGCTCAGGAGCATTTCGTTCTACTTTATGGCGTTCCAGTGACGGAAAGTGTTAAGCACCTGAGCTACACCGTTTTTCTTTCCTCTTGCCCCTCGTGCACCAACCCCTCTTTTGGTTTTTGTGCTTCAAACGTGTTTTTTATGGTTAAGGATGAATTTTTTAAAATTATTTATTTAAAATTGAATTAGATATTAAAAAGAGATTATTATTATAAAGCCAAGAAAGGTTAAAAACAACGAAATTTTAAAATTTCTCAAAGTATCTCTCTTTCCTTCTAAGGATGCGTTCCAGTGACTAACTTTTTAGAGCAGTTCAGGAGCTTCAAGCCCTGGAGCGTGACGCACAAAATTTTTCGTCACTGGAAAACTACCCAGATCTAAAATGTTAGCAAGGTCCACTTTCTGGTGGCCGACTATGAATGATGTTATTGAAAGGTCTATTTTGTCATGTCAGGTTTGTCAAAATAATTCGGAAAAATATTTAGTATCCTGGCCTAAACCAGAAAATGTGTTTGATAGAATACACATTGACTTCTTTATTAAAAACAATGTGTATTACTTACTCATTGTAGATGCAAAATCCAAATGGTTGGATATTCATCCAATGTCAAGTGGTACAAATGCAGTTAAAACATTAGAAAAATTAAAAATTACATTTTCTATCATGGGTTTACCCAAAATAATAGTAAGTGATAACGGACCGCCCTTTAATTCGGTGGAATTTGTTAACTTTTGCACTAACCATGGTATCAATTTAATGAAAACCCCGCCGTATCACCCACAATCAAACGGTGTCGCGGAAAGACACGTTCAGATTGTCAAACAGGCGTTTAATAAATATTTGTTGCAAAAATCAGTGTTAACCATAGAACAACAAATTGTAAACTTTCTTTTGATTATAGGAATACACCTAGTGCTAGTACTGGCCAGAGTCCTAATGAAATAATTTTTAAAATTAAACCAAGAACACATTTAGATTTACTTAAGCCTGAGAAAAATAATTATGTTTCATTTAAAAATGATAATCCACCAAAAATAAATATGTTCTTGGTTGGTGAAAAAGTGTTGGTAGGAAATTTGGGCTCCAATGAAAGTAAGTGGGTTGAGGGTGAAGTTGTGAAGAATGTTAGTAGAATAACTTATCTAGTAAAAGTTGGCGAAAAAATGTTTACAAACATGCCAACAATTTAAGGAAATTTTTAACTCCACATATTCCAGTGATAACAAGTAGAATAGATCCTATACCTAACCCCAATATTGGTGTCTCATCTCCAAATGTGACTTCAAATGTAACAAATGTAGTACCGAATTCAACAAATGTAACTCCATTTAAAACTATGGTGCAGCCTGGAAGTGATCCTTTGGGTGGTTTGGAGAGTAAATTAAACGAAACGAACTTAAGAATCGAGCCAAATGGTTCGGATCCACCCCAGTGTTCACATTCAGACGATACCCAAAGTTTTTTGATAACTCAAATTTAACTGTAAGAAAGAGTATACGTGTACGGAAACCCCAAATAGGTTAGATTTGTAATATGATTATTTTTGTTTGTTTTTTTTTTAAGTAAGGGGGAAATGAGGTATTTAAGATTAGTGTTTGTGAACACACTCCTTTTGATGTCAACGGCTAGTAGAGTAGAGCAGTGTGGTCCGAGGTTGACGGACGTTTATTGTATAAGTTTTGTTCAAAGTATTTTGTGAAGTTTAGCTAATAAACCGTGCCAAAGAATCCATGAGTATTATTTAAAATACACAACAGGAACATGTTTGTGTTTTGGATGCATTAAATTGAACGAGATTTTTGGCGCCCCAATCCAATATCAAATTGAGATCCTGTATCGCCCTGCGTTTGCTATCCAAGTCGGGTTGAGAGATTGGTTTAAGAACTTGAAAACTGGAGTGAAGGGTACTATCGTCAGCATAACTATGAATGGGATTGGTTGTGGAAGAAAGAAGGTCGTAGATGTGATGAGTTGCTTTCCTTTTGTAACCTATCTCAGCTCAGCAAACTTGGATAGACATACTTATAAACCAATTATCAAACATGTCTATCTTTTTTCTTTCGGTACCTACGTATAATGTCTGGACCAGTATTGAAATAGACCTCATAATAAAAACCCTTAAAAAAAAATTAAGGGTTCTTTTTAATGACTCTGCCACATATATTTATACCGCCATATAAGAAAGCGGCGCGTACTGGGCGAACGCGTCACTTTTTTGTCGGAAAAGTTTGTCAATGTTTTACATGCAATTGCGCCAAAAATGTTAACGGTTACCGTCATAAAACTTTAAGGCTCAAACACATGTTTTAGGTATTGAATTAGGCGGGTTTCGTGACTGTAACCTTTACGATTTTTGGCACAATGTTAAAAACTGCATAAAGCGCCGCTTCCATATATGGCGGTATGAATATTCGTGGTATACTCGTCAAAAGGAGTCCCCCTAAAAGGTTTTAAACAATTCTTCTTTAAGGTCTATTTTATTACTGGTCCAGCACTATACAGACATTACAGACCTGTCTCAGGAAATATAACTAGCTTACAACATGGTTTTTTTGAAAAACGAGGCTGCACAACCAGTAATTTGGTAAATATTACACAATTTATTTCGGAAGTGTTAAACCGACGTGGACAAGTAGACGTAATTTACACAGTCTTTGCAAAGGCGTTTGATAGGGTGTCACATACCATATTGTTAAGCAAGCTTCGGGATGAGTTTGGATTTCATGACTCCACTGTTAACTTTTTTAGATCATATTTACACAATAGGATTCAACGTGTATGTGTTAGGGGCCATCATTCAAGACCGTATTATGCTACATCTGGCATTCCGCAGGGGTCAAATCTTGGTACTCTTCTATTTTTAATGTTTATTAATAGCATATCCAAAGTTACTGAGGTACCATGTCTGCTTTTCGCAGACGATCTAAAGATATAAGCTGAAATTCGAGATGACCAAGATGCGACAAAAGCCCTTAATAAACTTTTTGATTGGTCAATAAAAAACAAATAAAGCTTTAATATTGGAAAATGTAGTGTAATGACATATACAAAGAAAAAACATCTAGTTATATTTCCATATAAAATATATGGCTCAATTCTTATAAGAGTAGAGGAAGTAAGGAATTTGGGTGTTTTGTTTGATAGTGGCCTTGCATTTAACAGGCATGTGGAAGATATTGTGGGTAGAGCTATGAGCATGTACGGTTTTGTAGTAAGAAACACTCGCGAGTTCAGCAATATTAATTGTATCAGAGTTTTATTTTTTAATTATGTCCGCAGTATATTGGAATATTGTTCGGTTGTGTGGAGTCCCTACTACCAGTGTCACGGATACGCAATTGAAAAAGTGCAAAATACATTTTTGCGATACTTGTACTATAAGGAAACTGGCATGTACGATTTTAACGTATCAAAATCATATTTATTACAGAGATATAATCTGTATACCCAGTCAAAAAGAAGAAATGTGCATGCTCTTCTTTATCTGTACAAGATTTTACATAATGAAATTGATGATCCAGCACTTTTGTCACTAGTTCCGTTGCATGTGCCTCTATATGCTATTAGATGTTCCAACACCTTTTATCAGCGGAGGGTTGCAAGGAATAATAACCTTCTAAATTCACCTCTGTATAGAATGTGCGCTGGTTATAATGAAATCCAGGCTCATTGCGATATCTTTTTTGTAAGTCTTAACTCGTTTAGATCTATTCTTGGCCGGGTTCTGAAAAATTAATTTGGAAGTATGTTCACTTCCTTTACTGTTTACTGTCTTTTGTATTGGCAACTTGTACATTTTTTGTTATTTTATTGTAATGTTTTTATTGTATTATATTATTATGTATAAAAATTGTACCTGCTCTGTAACTGGATTCTCTGTTGAGCAGGTTTTTTTTTGTAAATTTATAAATGTAGAGTTTGTGAATATATGAATAAATAAATAAATAAATAAATATACATTTTTACTTTTGTTTCTGGCAGTAACGTATGTCCTAAAAGTTTTGGCACAAAACTCATTGTCTTTAATTTTAACACAAACAAAATAATATCAAGTTGCCTTTGAAAACAAAAGTTTATTTACTTTATTTACTGTCAGTTGAGATTCATTTATTTTGAAGTTTTCGCTTTAAGATGTCGTATAAATTAGAAATAAGAAAAAGTATCTACAAGTTAGGCGGATACCCAAAGCTGAAATCTGTCGAATATTCCAGAATGAAAACATTTCACGCAGAACCATTTATAGAACAATAGCGGAGTGCGAGCAGGGAATACCATGTCTGAATCTTCCAAAAAGGGGAAGACCACGTGCGAATTTACGAGAAATTGAACTGAATTCCGTCCAGGACCTCATGAGAGACATTCGAAGAAATTTGCGTCTGGTAGAGCAGAATGGGCCACTCCACATAATTCGATAGTATAGTTTAGTTAAGTATTGAGTTGTAATTTATGATAACTAGTTAGTGTTTAAATAAATTTCTTCATTAAAAAAAAACGATAAATATTGTGTGCCAAAACTTTTAGGACATACGTTAACATAAATAGTAAAATATAAATTTCGTTAGGTAGGGTCCGCGCGTTTAGTAAAGAGGCCACCGACGTCATCATGTTCTGCGCGAAATCTCCTGTTATTCCCTCATTCCGTATTTAAAATGTTATTTATTTTTTAAATCAAATCTTTAAAATGCCTTCTTCCTAGGTAACGATACGAAGCCCTCGAAACCGCGATTGAAAGAGAGTTACAGAAGATTTCGCGTAGATCATGATGACGTCGGTGGCCTCTTTACTAAACGCGCGGATTTTCGCAACTTTTTACTTGAACAGACAAAGATGGAACTTCACGTTGTGTAAAAAATTAATTAAATACAAAGGAAGTCCGAAATTCTTTAAGATTACATTTAAAATCGGACAGAAATATAACTGCCTAAAGCCTAGTTCATAAGCTTGCGAAATGCCATTTGCGAATTGCGAATTGCGAATCGTATTCTGATTGGTCAATTAGTCAGAAATATGACTGCCTAAAGCCTAGTTGATAAGCTTGCGAAATGCGATTTGCGAATTGCGAATCGTATTCTGATTGGTCAATTAGTAACGAAACATTCGAAAGTCGTTACAAATTGACCAATCAGAACATGATTCGCAATTCGCAAATCGCATTGCGCAAGCTTATGAACTAAGCTTTAAACGATCTGCGTATAAATGAAATAAAGGCAATGGAATTCCAAAACTTTCTATTAATAAAAGAGTGTAAAAAATCAAGATTGTTTGACTAGGTAAGGTTGCCTCGTAAGCCTTGCAACATGGCGGACCATACGTCACATATGTATTTTGCTCATTATTTAATGAAGTTTTTAACAGTGTAGTTTGTGTTTCTTGTCAATATTAAATAAATACTGTTAAATACTGTTAATTCCAGTTGTTACCGTAACTTCTTTATTTCCTATTATTAAATTATTTAACAATGATTATTCTAGCTGATTTTTAAATATTGTATATCGCGCTCTTTCGGCCTCATGTCATTATCCGTCTGGACATCCTTGTTTGCTATGTAGGAACCAGCAGTGCGGTACATATGTGACGTAATGATGCAACCTTACCTAGTCAAACGATCTTGGTAAAAAATATCTTATTGTTCTAGTAGTCCCAAAACTGTTTTTATGGCCAAGGTTTAGAACGTCATCAACCTGCAATAAAAAAATTAATCAGAATGTTCAGGAAATTTAAAAATAAATATGATAAAATATCTTAATAAAAGATTTAATTTTATTGGTACTTTCTTCTTATAGTACCCAATAAAAGAATTAACTACACATTACAAATTACTTATTTATTTACTTATTTACCTTTTTTGATACTGTAATAAACATCCGGATAAAAGTAAAGTTAGATACAACATCAAAAAAATGTTATTTTAGTTTTATTAGTTAATTTATTATACAGGGTGAGAAAAAATGTAACGACAAAATTCTGAGGCTAAAATATGAAGATTAAAGCCAACATACCTTAGTTTAGAAGTGGATGAATTCGGAGGTAAAGGGTGTTAAACATTTATTTTGGGTTTATTTTTTTTATATATTTTTATAACTAACTTTCTAATCTATTTTGACTTTTGGTTAATATTTTGTTGCTGACTCTTTACACCTTGACAAATAATTTCGTAAGCAGCAACAAATTTTTAGATTAACTTTTACCTAGAAAAATCGGATATAAAGCTGGCGTGAGCAGTTTTTGTGAGTTAACTGATTTCTAATCTATTTTAACTTTTGGTTTATAATTTGTTGCTGACTCTTTACACCTTGACAAACAATTTCGTGAGTAGCAACAAATTTTTAGATTAACTTTTACCTAGAAAAATCGGATATAGAGCTGGCGTGAGCAGTTTTTGTGAAGAATGGGACCGCTTCGGTCCTGGTCCCTGTTCAGCCCTATTGACCCCTATGAACTTGCCGGTCGCTTGAAACAAAATAAAAGAAAACCCCCAAACTCAAAAAATTCGAATTAAAAACGACGTTTCGGTGGCAAGTCTGCCACCGTTGTCAAGTTAAAAATGAACTTTCAAACAACTTCAAAACAAATTTTTTTTAAATATCCTAACTATTCTTTAACCAATCTTGTTTTTAATTGGCAACGTTATTAATGGCATTAGGGGGCTATTTATCACTCACTTAATTACATTCAGTAAGTCCGGTGGCGCCGCGAGAGGCAACTGAAGGAATATTTCTAACAAAAAAACGGTACGCCACTGAAGGTGTAAATGTGTGTAAAATTTTTGAGCTTTTTTAGATAAAGCAAATAAAAATACAGCTTTTATGTCTCATATTTTTTTTAAGAGAAAAAATAAAATACCTTTAATTGCATATTTTTAGATCATAAAAAATGCATTGCTGGAACTTTTTTTTAAATTGGGTTTTTAATTTTTTAATAACAATTATGTAACAAAAATATTAAAAACTTATTTAAATAAAGTGTCTATTCAGTATAACAGTTTTTACTAGAATAAGTTTTTGAAACTTACCCTCCCAGCAAACACTATTTGCCGGCAATGTACATTTTTCATATTGGCATTGATGGTAAAGCATTGGCAATTGGTGGCAATATTATGCCAACATCTTATACGCATTAAAAAGTCAACCCTAAATAAACACTTAATTGCCAATAAATTTTACATGCAGGCGAATTGCCGGCAAGCATACAAAAATGGCGGCATACCAATCCTGATTAAATAAAACACGCGTTTTTGTTGCAGGCAAATAAATATTGGATTTTTGAAGGCAAACCTTCAACGCATATTCATACTTTTTAAACCATATTATTAACATTGGTATTTAACTAACATTAAAGCAATTTTTATGATCTGTTTTATTTATAATGGCAGCTAAACAACATTATTTTATGTTTTTTTACATAATTTAAAGGAAATGGCCTTTTCATAACATTTTATTTTTAAAAATCATGCAAATAAAAATTAGGTCAAACAAAATGTTTATTATGTATTTTGGAGCGAATATAAATAAAATGATGGTATATGATATGGTTTTGACATACCGATAGATGGCGTAATGGACAATAAACTACTATGTTTCTGCAATATCTTTGCTTTTTATCGTCTAAACCGTACCCATTAGACAAAAATAATTCGAGAGCGGTCTGCGGTGAGTGATCTCACTTAGCTTTGAAAGAAATATCTTCGGCTAGTGTAAAAATCTGCATCTCCAAGTTGGACAGTGTTCCGAGAGATGGTACTTTGCATTGCAAGAAAATTGCATGCAGTAAGGAGTTTTTTCCTATTTCAATTTTCAAATAAAATATCGCATTTTAGCTTTTAAAAAAGTATATGCGACAATTTTCGTCAATAAGACGCCAACTTTCGTGTCTTTTTGTTATCTTTTTGCCAATAACTTATTAATGATGGATGCCATCATCTTAAACGCATTTTTTGCCAATAACTTATTAATGACGGATGCCATCACTTTATCTGCAACACGTGGCCTAATAACGGCCAATTGCCCACTTTTGCGTCTTTTTGATACCTTTTTGTCAATGCCTTGCCATTAAAGAGTGTTGGCAATGGCAGTAAATTAAATGTACAACGCCGGCAAAAAATGTTATATGGGCTGTCTCTCAAAAGTGTTTAAGAAACACCCTGTATATAATATTTTTTGGCCTGGATCCAGAGAATTATTTAATCTTAACATTCCAGCAAACAATTTAAAAGAGAAATACCGTTTTATAAATAGAAGGAAGAGTTTTGAATTCTTTTTGGAAATAAGTTACACGTGCAGCTTTTTCGCCTTCTGAAAAATAGTTTTAAAAACCCTTTTTGTTTATTTTTTTAATATAATAACCACTTTAAACTACAATACGAAATGATAAACTTTACAAAAATAATAAGTAAGAACTCATAAAAACTTTAGCCGACTCTATGATATAAACCCAGCAAAAGTTATAGTACTTACAGCTTCAGTTTTTAAAGTTTTAATGATATTTCTTTAAAAAATCCTACTAAAAATGTTATTTCCACTTATATAACTTTTTTATTTTCTATTCATTATTTAATTAATGAAAAGGTTTATTCTGCAATTTTTTCAAAAAAGTATAAAAATTTACATGCCTTTATTGATGAAAAGAAGTTTTTTAATTTTAATTTATTTTTTATCTAATTAATTTGTAGCTTAGCTGGATCTCGTTAATTATTTATTCGTTTTTGCGACGCTGGTATTCACGAAAAATATTTTTTTAAATTGCTTTACTGGAATCCATCGATTATACGAAATTGGCTAAAAACGATGTTACGAAAACATTTTGAGTTTTTAAGCTAGACTGGATTTTATACAGGATTAACTAAGTAAAAAGGTATAATCAAAGAGAATAGACAAGGATAGAGGATCAAACGCCGTTTCGAAAAGTGGCACAATTTGAAGAAAGGGTCTGCGGGATGGCAGGGCATGCTCATACGCAATCCAATGTCAAAATCGGCGGTATATTCAAAAACATTGATTTATTGAGTAAATATATATTAAACATTAATAAAAAGTGTGAAATGTGGTTAATACTGAAATTTATTAATAATTTAATGACTAAATATTGGTAATTTAGTGCTAATGGTGTATTAAAATCTATTTGGTAGAAGTCTATTTTTTTCTTAGATTGGAATAGGTTAAATGTGGAAAAATATATATAAATTTTAGGGAAATAAGAAATAAAAATAAAAATATAAATAGAATTATTTCTTGAAAACTAAACTTTTATTGTGAAATTACATATTTAGCATAAAGAATGGTTGTAAAATGTAAAAGTAGTGTATAATTTTAAGTTAAGAAATATATGAAAATACCACGCTTAAACTTAATAACCAAATAAATTATAGATTTATTTTGACCCTATTTAGTTGAAAGGTGTTATAGTGTATAAATTAATATTACTTATACTGAGAAAAGCGAAGTAGGATTTCAGTTTCTATAGGCCACTGTGCTTGGTCCATTTTATTTGATATCTACATACTTGTTTTTTTAGGTATGAGGAAGCAGATAAGATTGTAGGTTTTAATTAACAATGAAAATTTAAGTTTCCACAATACTGAATACAATATTATTTTGAAATAAAATGCTTTTGTAAAGAAAGCTCAAAAATGCTCGGTATTGCAGAAGAAAAATCTTAATCCTAAACATCTTTTTTCCACAAATTTTCGATATTAACAAAAATAAGTGTACTTTCCTCTTAAGAAAAATTCATAATTTTTAAGATACTTCATATACCTACCACCAAAAACAGTTAATATGGGATGGCTGAATTTTTTCGTAAAATTAATAATAGTTTGCCTTATGGTACGAACTTAAGTAGACACACTCTAATCTTGGTTTGTACCTCAACTGGATCAGTTATTTAGTATTTAGGCCTTTTTATTTTTTCGCTTTAGTATAATTTTTATCACTATTAATACTTTTTAAACTGGTCATTTTTCTGTCTTACAGTTCAAGGATTTTTTAAATATGGAGTGACGGACACAGAAATCCACTATTGGTTCATTGTGTTTTTACCTCCAGTAAGATATTCATTAAATATATTTTACGTATTTATATAAAAATTAATGTATATAATATTTTGTTAAAAAAATAAATCTTACATAAGGTGTTAATTTGTTTTTATTCATAAAAAAACAACGTAAATAATTTAAAAAATAATTTATTTAAAAACCAATAAATTTACACAAATGTTGTTTCAATAATTTATGTTTATAACACAGGTCACACGTAAAATTAAACCGAATAAAACACAAAACAAATAAACAACCACAACAATCACAACATCAGCCATATTGAACATATTGAAAGTCAAGAGTTTTGACATTTATAAGAGCCATTAGCAAGCCGAAAAAAACCTTTCATGCGCATGACGAGTAATCCCGCTGTGTTAAGTTAACCATCAAACCGGTTAAAGTTCGCAAGATTTTTGACTGATGGTATTAATTCAGACAGAAAAATGTTACGTAAAAAGTGCGTACTGAAACAAAAAAATTATAAATATATCCATACTTTTAACCAAGCACGTGCTTTTTAACAACTGTAAGCAAGAATAAAATAAAACTTTGACGAGCTCTTTCGGTCGCTGAACACAATCACAAGTCGCAGGTGTGTGCCATTTTTTAATTGGTGGGGGTAAATCAACTGTTTCTCTCCCCTTGTCCATTCTCTCTGGGTATAATAGGCTATTAAAACAACAACATAGACTCTTTGTTTGACCTCCGGACAGTGCGGACGTGCGTAGAGGACTAGCAAAGTTCTTCCCGGAGTGGCGGCTAGAGATGACGTACGAACGTTTTTTACCTTCGGGGATCAAGGAAAGATTCACGCTAAATTGACGGCATCTTTCTTCTGGATCTAAGCGCTGTGAGCGAAGATTCCTATAAGCTGATGGTATCCTGTTTGGTGGTGAACACGAGGTATTTCTCAAATGGCGGGAAATAGATGGGCGTGCCATGGGAACTGTCAGTAGTGAAAGTGAAGGTTATACGTAATACCAGTAACAGATCTTGGTTTGACAGCCGACAATTTATGCATTGCATCGATTATTGAATTGTTTGTTTTCTTTTGGAATTTCTGGGAGCTACGAGCTCGATTATCCAGATTTTCCGCCGACGAAGCCCTGGAAAGCATAGTCCGGAAGGTGGAAAGTGGTGGATTGGACCTGAAGGGACCAAAACCAAGAAAAAAAATAGAGAGAGAGAGAGTGAGAGAGAGAGAAAACAACAACATAGCGGGATTTCGGGACAAATCTTGCATTAGTCTTGCTGCAAAAATTGTTCTGTTTTTTATTAGTAAATTGAGTACGCTCCAGTGCTCTGCTAAAATAACAAGGAATACACATATTATTATACATTTATTTATTGCACATATTATACATTTGGAAAGCTATGAAAATATTAATTTTGACTTTTTTGTTCACAATCGACGCACTTTGCGTGTGTCACCTTATGTACATGCCGAATGGTATTCTACATTTATTCATTTATTTTTTAATTTATAATACAAGCCCAACAGTAAAAACCAGTAAGAGGGCAGGCTTAATTTATACATATTGCATAAGATTGCATTAAGTATCTGTAACGTTCAAACTACATAATGAACATTTTGTTTGACTTTATTTTTATTTGCATGATTTGTAACAATAAAATGTTATAAAAAGGCCATTTTTTTTAAATTATATAAAAAACATAAAATAATGTTGTTAAGCTGCCATTATAAATAGATTAAAAAATTGCTCTAATGTTAGTTAAATGCCAATCTTATTAAAATGGTTTAAAAAATATGCGTTGAATGTTTGCCTTTAAAAATCCAATATTTATTTGCCTGCATCAAAAAGGCATGCTTTATTTCAGGATTGGTATGCCGCCATTTTTCTATGCTTGCCGGCAATACGCCTGCATGTAAAATTTATTGGCAATTAAGTGTTTATTTAGGGTTGACTTTTTAATGAGTATTAGATGTTGGCATAATATTGCCACCAATTGCCAATGCTTTACCATCAATGCCAATATAAAAATGTATATTGCCGGCAAATAGTGTTTGCTGGGTTGGCTTAGGAATACGCCCTTAAATTTTCTTATTGTAATTAGCAAAAACCATATAGAAGTATAATTATTAGCCTTAAGATACACGTGCTTTAACTTTTTTCTAGCTCATTTAATCAAATTAAGTGATTGTAGGTATAATAAAGTTTATTACCACGATTATCTTATCTTGAAACGTATACCTTAATATAATTCATATAAAACTAAAGAAGCCTAAATGCCACTAAAATACACCTAATAAAAAATATAAAATAAAAATGTATGATTAATTATAAAGCGCATTTTTAACATACTTTTAAACAAGGCACTTCGAAATTATTATTTATTTAATAAATAGATATGTCACACCTATACATAGTTCTTATAAAATAAGTTAAATCCCACCAAAAATATAACGGTGAAAAAAGTAAGCCAAGTAAAATATTAAAATTATGCCTGGCTGTGGGTTTTCCGCAAAAAAAATGGAGATCTAAATAAGTGCCAAGTTCTGCACAAAATCCAAATAAGTATCTTAAAGTAGGTTAGATTTGGCTCGGCCAGTTTTCATTATATTAGTCAAGTCATTTGCTATTGAAAGTAACAATTATTTTTCGAAAAAAATCGACGGATTAATGTATTTTTCGCTAATAACTCAAAAGTATGTATTAAATCAAAAAAACTGTTCAAAGCAAAATTGTAGGTTTTCAAAAGACAAACAATTTTGTCTCATTTTAATTTTTCTACGACTCAATACAAACTGAAATACGGAGTGTTATATGTTAGCTTTTTTCGTCAGATGCAAAATTTAATAGATTCAAAGTCAAATAACGGGAAAATTTTACATTTTCCAAGAAAAATTTATAAGACCTTTTTAAAGAACATAATCAGACTCTTCTTAAATAAAAAGAAGAAATTTTTAGCTTAAAAATTGAGTTATGATAGAAATAAGGTAGCAACTAGTTTGTTCTACGAAAAAAATCAATAAAACAACCCCTAATTGCCCCCTGTATAGGTAATACGTTTAAGATGTTTTACCAATTTAAAATGCCTAATACCAAAAATATTATGTAGATTTTTATGCCTCGAAGTGGCCTATTCGAATATTTCGAAGAGAAATTGATTGTTTTTCTTAACGTATCTCCTTTGCTTTTAATGATGAAAAAAAACCGGTTTTTCGGTTAACCGGTTTTCGGTTAACCGCGGTTTTGGCCAAAACCGAAAACCGGTATTCGAAAACCGGTATTGGAAAACCGGTATTTGAAAACCGGTTTTCGAATACCGGTTAACCGGCTTTGAAAAATCGGTTTTTGAATATCGGTTGACCGGTTTTAAAATACCGGTTTTTCGGATAATCGGTTTTCGATTACCGGTTTTTGGATAATCGCACCAAAATCTAAAAGCGGTTCTTCGAATATCAATTAATAGGTTTTTGGTTGATTGCCGTTTATATCTAAAAAAGGAAAACCGTCCATTTTGTAAAATCGGATATTGGTGGACAGATAATACAGGGTGGTTCATTTAACTTTAGACAGGCAAATAACCAGAAAACGGAGCATTTTAGAAGAAAATATTTCTAGTAAGACTTGTTTGAAATAAAGGGGCAAATTAAATGCTATTATCTAAAAACTACAACTTACTATAATAATAGATACACTAAATTAAATTTAAAAATCAGCACTTTTCCTTTTCTGTTTTTGTATTAACCAATAAATCAAGAAAAAACACCGAAAATAGAATACCAATTTTAAATAAAGAGGAAAAAATAAATTATGTATGTATGTATGGAATTTTTACATCACCTTTTAGAATCTTGCATTTTATTAACAGGGATGTTATATTTTTATTCTTATTTTTATTTAACGAATTTCTTTTGAAGAATATTCTAGGATGAATAATGATTATCACTTAACACCACAGCTCATGGACAAATCCGTAATCAACGCAAAAACGATTAATAGACAATAATTACTTTCCGATGTTCTGTTAACTGTATAGTAGCCTTTTCGGTTTTAAGAACCGAGAAACTAAAGAAAATATAAAAACTTCACCAAAATCAGCGGCGTACAATATTTTTTAAAGGATACTTTTTATGCCCCAGTCGAGTCGCAACTGGACTCAATAGATTTAATTAGTTTGGGGCCAAATATTTCTTTTACCATAGGTAATGGCACTGCCAAATTTTACTAAAATTAAATAAAAATATTCTATACATTAATAAAAAAAAACACCCTGTATCTTAAAAACAATGCATTTCGGCACCTGTTTATACAGGGCGTTTAAAAATTAACATGTGCGTTACATTGCAATACAATGGGCTCCAAAATAAATAAGAATTTAAAAAGGCACCATTTCTTAAACCTAATTTGTCGTCGAAAAACAAGTCCCTTGGCCCAAAAAGTGACGCTGCATTACAGGATAAAATTTTCCCTTGAAGGACTAACCCAAATTACGTGATATTTGCACTGACCCCTCTCTTCCCCCACGGTGAGATTAGGTCAGATTCAACTCTGTCCCTTTCTACGCTCCCTAAACAACGTCGGTGGCGCATGTCGCCAGATCATTATATCTCCCAGACTTTTTTTTATATCTTTGGACAATCCACGAAGGCTGAAAGCCTAAATACTAACGTACCATGGGTGTCTTAAGCAGGGTAAGAGGAAGTTTGTTAACACGGGACTTAAAAACTTGAAGATTTGGGGGAAGGAAAGACCTCCGCTGGCAGTAGGTTCCACAGTCTAGAAACTCTAGGGATAAAAGAACGAACGAAATGGGAAGTTCGGGGCCTGTCCAATTGGACCGTATAGGGATTCATACGCGCGGCACCACGAGTTTCTCTGTTGGGAGCTGCAAGAGGAGGGACTATACTGAATAATTCGTCGGAGCAGAAGCCGTAAAAGTATCTATAGAAGAGCGATAGATCTCCCACAGCTCGACGATGGGCAAGAGAAGGAAGTCTTTGAGTAAGTAAAGGACCATTAATAAGACGAACAGTCCTTCTTTGAATGGCATCAAGAATGTTGAGGGTTGTAGGGGATGCCATTCCCCAGACATGAGAACAATATTCCAGAGAGGGTCGAATTTGGGACACATACAAAGTGTATAAATTGGAAGGAGAAAAATACTTTTTGGCTCGGAAAAGAAATCCAAGCTTTTTGAAGCTGCGGTGGCTATAGATACAATGTGTTTATGCCAGTTAAGGTTATTCACAAATGTGACGCCCAAAAGATTAAGTGTGTCCCCGCTCTGCAAAAACCTGGCCACTCATAAGCAAAGGATGAGTGTTTGATGATTTTTTCGCGACAAGAAACATGATTGTTTTTGGATGCATTAAATTGAACGAGATTTTTGGCGCCCCAAACAAAGATCAAATTAAGATCCTGTGAAAGAGATATCTGCATCGCCCTAAGTTTGCTTTCCAAGTCGGGTTGAGAGATTGGTTTGGAAACCTGAAAAGTGGAGTGAAGGGTACTATCGTCAGCATAACTATGAATGGGATTGGTTGTGGAAGAAAGAAGGTCGTTGATGTGAAGAAGAAACAAAGTTGGTGCTAGTACTGAACCCTGAGGCACTCCAGCATTAATTTCGTGAAGGCTTGAAGAGTGACCATCAACAATGACTGATATACGTCGATTAGAAAGATAACTGGAGAGCCAAGAGCAGAGTTTAGTTGGAAGACCGTAGGAGGGAAGTTTATTAAGAAGTGCGTCATGCCAGACTTGGTCGAAAGCTTTAGATATTATATCAAGAGCAACGATCTGGGACTCGCCTAGAAACTCAAGAGACTTGTTCCAGTTGTGTGAAACGAAGGAAAGAAGATCTGCTGTAGATCTCTTGTGACGAAATCCGTATTGCCTGTCATGTAAAATTTTATGTTTTTCTAAATACCTAAGAAGTTGCGAGTTAATAGATTTCTCCATTACTTTACAAAGCATTGAGAGGAGTGAAATGGGTCTATAGTTGGATGGAAGAGATTTAGATCCTTTCTTGGGAATAGGCTGGACACGTGCAGCTATCCAGCTGTCTGGAAAAATACCCGTGTCATAAGAAATTTGAAAGAGCCTGGTTAAAATAGGTGCAAGTTCAGGAACACATTTTTTAAAACGATTGCTGGTATTCCATCTAGCCCAGACGATTTCTTGGTGTTAAGAGAAGAAGAGATACTATTAATGTGTTTTACCTTAAAAATAATATTGGGCATTTTGTGAGGAACTGGGGGAATAGTTTGAATTCGATGATTGACAGGTGGATGAAGGGTTGAATTGGCAGCAAATTGTTTAGCAAATAGTTCGGCCTTTCCTTTAGATGTAGAAATAATAAAAATAAAAATAATGCTGCGGTAAATATAAATATCTGCCTGGTTTTTTTTACACAAAGTAATAATATCCCACCAAAAACGTGTCTTAAAAACGTAATAGCTCTTTTAAACCTATATTCCCACAAACTATAATAAATCACAAAATTAATCTACCGAATTTGTTCATTTTTCAAATTAAAAGTCGATAGCCAATTAATCTTATAAGTTAAAACATTGTAGGCTAACTAAAAGAAATACATTGTAAGAAAAGATTAACTTTTACAACCGGAATTTGCGTACATATCTAATACCATAAAAAATGTAATATAATGATCTAACACATATTTATATTTAATTTTTTTTATTGTTATTTTACAGCACTTTCTCTGTAATCCACCATTGTTTTACTAAGTTAAAGAATATGAACAAATTAATAAGGTATATAAGGGTATTACCGTCACGTCATTTATTGTTTTATTACTCAATTTTTGTCTACACCCAGATTTCCAAGATAATATCTCTTAGAGAACTTAAAAATAATTAGAGGAAAAGGTCCGTTATTCTTTAAAAAAGTTCTGCATGGTCTAAAATCTAAAATACAATCATCAGATATCCAATTGTGTCAGTCATGTACCAGGATTGGCCAAAAATGTAATTTTTGCTCAAGATAAAATGAAAACATAAAAAGGCCGCCTGCTATGGGACTATTTTATAGAAAGGCGCAGCTATCCTTTACAGCGACGCGCCGATACGCTATGGGGTAGAAATCCATTATTTTGGCTAAAAAGCAACTTTGAAATTTTAATGGCTCATGCTGTGTATTTCAAAGTAGATACTCCAAACTACATGTACACAAAATTATAAAAGGTTTTGACGACTTCTATTGGGGTAACAAGAAACTTAAAGATGTATTTTAAGTAAACATAAATATATAACATTTAATCTACTAAGTTTATTATTAGCCTTGTTTACTAAAAATAGTAAAATAATTTAAATAATAAGGGCTACTCTTATGTTTCCGATGCAATCTCGCGAAGTCTCGCTACTTTTGTCAAAGAATTTTTTACCTTTTTCTTTATCAGTTTTTGTACTTACAATTGCCTTCCTACTTTTTGCTACTTCGGAGTATAAGGACAGATACAAGATTTTTTTATAATTAACAAGGTTTTTCCATTTAAAAAATTAATATGTTTTGTCCTACACTGTATATTTTAAAAGATAAAGGCGTTCTGATGAAACATATGGATTCCACAGAATCTACCCAACAAAACAGTGTTTTTATTTATTTTATACGGTAAAAATAAGGAAAGTTGGTAAGATGAAACTCTTCCAAGAATAATTTAAAATTATTTTTTAGATTTGGATGGTCATATTTCCGAAACTAATTGAGATAAACACATCAAATTTGGTATTTTTTAAAGCTTTTTAAAATATTTTTTGGTGATAATATAATATTCAGGGTATTCCATTTTAAAAAATCATACCTTTTGTCGTAACCCTGTATATCATATGACATAAAAATCATCGGATTACTGATTAGAATACTACCGAATTAACCAAACAAGCTGACATTTTAGTTTATTTTGTACAATAAAAATAATAATGTTAAGGGGGTGTAAATTTATAATAACATATTATAAGTCTTAGGTTCCCAAAAACCATTTGTAATAATGCATAATATTTTTTCAATATTTTTCCAGTAAAAAGCACCAACGTTTAAGTTATATTGATAAATTTCAGAATTTTGACCAAAAAAATTAATTTCTATCCCATAGTGCGATGACCAGCTGCATCAACCGGCATATCATAAAATAAATATAGCAAAGGTGACCGCGAAGACAAGCATGCAGATTTGTTTGCTTTAAATTTTTGTGTGATTTTTTTCTTTTTAAAAACCACCGAATTTATACTTTTAAACTGTTCCCTCTATAAAGTACCTGTATTTTTGCTAATATCACAAATTGTTATAAATAAAAAATGTTTAGAAATTAAAATTACTTCCAAGTTTTCCATATGCCTTACGTAGACACACTGGCTTCGTGGGCCCAGATGCCTCACATAAAAGGCCCGCCGCAAATTGAGCCCAGCCCACGAACAGCACACGCGCAGCCTACGCGTGCTTTGTAAAACATGCTTTTAAATGGAGTGGTGCATATTGGACCCACTGATCTGAAAAATAATAAGGATAAATACAGCAAAAATTACAATAATCCCTACGTGGGCACTGCGCAGTCCCCTTGTGGGCATGCGCACTAAAAATTTACAGACTAGCGGAAAACAAACAACAGGACCTGGTTTGGAAATTTGGTAGACGAGGGTTTTTGGGGCGCTAATCACAAGTTTTTTTGGAAACGTTTCGTTCTCGAGATATTCATCATCAAAGTTGAAATTAAATTCTTAGTTTCACTCTATTCCGCCTTCTTTTTCACAAAATTCTTGATATAACACTTAACAGGCACACAATATTATATAAACATCGTGTAAAATACTTTTTTTAATTATTTTACACGTTTTTTTCATTAAATTCCAAATCTTTTACCCCTAAAACGCTGCAACTATGCATACACCTATGTGTATAATGGTTTTAGACATGGCGACTTGATTTAAAGCAAACTTTTTATATTAATAAAGAAAGGCTAAAAACCAATAAGAAAAACATGTTTTAAAAAGGGTTTTTATAGTTAAATAAAATATTGTGTGCTAATTTAGTGTTACATCAGTAACTTGGTGCAAAAAAAGGAAATTATAGTAAAAATAAGAACAGTTTGACCATGATGAAGAATATCTCAAGATCAAAACGTTTCCGAAAAAAAAAATAGATTCGTGATCAGCGCCCCAAAAACCACCAAATTTTGTTTCTTGGATATATACAGATATTTAAATATTTTATTTTAAGTTTGTACTCGTCTTCCATAGAAGTCCCTGAAAATTAAACCGGTTTAGATATTGGGTACTTTTTTTGTCTTTTTAGTATATGAGAGTGCTTTGAAGCACTAATCTCAACTTAAATTCCGTTTTTGCTGGACCCTCTTTCACTTAACCTTAAAACTGCACAATATTTTTTGCGTTATTATCTTTCCTCTTAAAACTACTTTGACACAACAAATCTAAATCAATTGGTATTTGGTTTATTTTATCATAAAACCAATTAGTTTTGGTGTAACTAGTTTGAGGACTAAATCTCAATTTTTAAACTGTTATTTTACTTCTGCTGCCGTAGCAGTTTTCCTTTAGGTAAACTTGGCGTGTTGTGCCATTTGTAAACGCAGTTCCCTTATTTGACTTGACCAAGTTACCACCTTTGCCTTTGGTCGTTTGCAAACGTTCGTGATCTTAGAAAATTTTATGCTGAAAATTTTTGGGGTTAGGGAGCAAACTGACCTCATATTTGCAATCAAAACCACAAGAAAAACCTTCCAATTTCTGCAAAACAACACTATACAATTACTCATTATTTAGTTTTGGTTTATCAAAACTAAAATAAACTAAAGTTAAAAACACCACTCAAAACACGAAGACTCGCTAAGCACAAACGAAAGGACATTTGTGCTTAGCGAGTCTTCGTGTTTTCAGTGGTGTTTTTAACTTTAGTTTATTTTAGTTTTGATAAACCAAAACTAAATAATGTCCTTTCGTTTGTGCTTAGCGAGAATACCAAATGACTAAATAATAGTCGACCGTAGATGAGAGGTTGGTTTTTGGGCGGCCGACGGCGTCAATTTTACCTGGATTTTACAATCGGAAAATCCCAAATTATCAATTATATTCATCAATTTTAGGCGAAGAACCAATTCTTTAACGGTATTTACCAATCGGTTATGTTGACGTTTAAACAATGTATTATATGTCAAAGTTGTTACCGCGGTTATAATAGGTTGAACGCCTAAAATTGATAATTATATATATAATGAGTGTGGCCCTGTTGCTATGTAGGTAAAGGTAAACATTTTCAGTGTTACAACCACTATATTTATTAAAATACTGCAAATTTTGTCAATGTTGCCAACACTATATTGGATTTTAATTGAAAAACACTAACTTTTATGAGAACTGCGCATGTGCAAAGGTGAACAGCAACTCTCCCAGTGTGGGGTCAAAAATTCGTGCGCAGGTCTATTGAAAATATTTGGGGAACATTTTCTATTAGCTATCCGTTTTATTTTTCAGATCATTGATTTCAGCACGGTAGGGTGTTGTAGCGTACTAGGAACCCAGCAAACACTATTTGCCGGCAATGTACATTTTTCATATTGGCATTGATGGTAAAGCATTGGCAATTGGTGACAATATTATGCCAACATCTTATACGCATTAAAAAGTCAACCCTAAATAAACACTTAATTGCCAATAAATTTTACATGCAGGCGAATTGCCGGCAAATAAAGCACACGTTTTTGTTGCAGGCAAATGAATATTGGATTTTTGGAGGCAAACCTTCAACGCATATTCATACTTTTTAAACCATATGATTAACATTGGTATTTAACTAACATTAAAGCAATTTTTTGATCTGTTTTATTTATAATGGCAGCTAAACAACATTATTTTATGTTTTTTTACATAATTTAAAGAAAATGGCCTTTTTATAACATTTTATTGTTAAAAATCATGCAAATAAAAATTAGGTCAAACAAAATGTTTATTATGTATTTTGGAGCGAATAAAAATAAAATGATGGTAAAATTAGCTACGTTAATTTCGACCGAAGGTGACCGCTTTGTGCATTTGTTTTCTACGTGGTTTTCTAGCCTTTTAGTTTCTTTTTAAAGAAAAGAGTTTTTAATAGACATAATTAAATGTATTCATTACCTAATAAGTGTGTGTTGTGTGATTAATTGGTAATGGCTAGTCGAGAAGGCAAGATATTCAAGTAGACTGTTAGGAGCTGTAAACATTTTGTTTAAAACTTTATTAAAAGTTTTAAAGACGTGTTAATAAAAATATTATATATATTTAAAAGTTTTTTTGACATACCGATAGATGGCGTAATGGACAATAAACTACTACGTTTCTGCAATATCTTCGCTTTTTATCGTCTAAACCGTACCCATTAGACAAAAATAATTCGAGAGCGGTCTGCGGTAGGTGATCTCGCTTTGAAAGAAATATCTTCGGCTAGTGTAAAAATCTGCATCTCCAAGTTGGACAGTGTTCCGAGAGATGGTACTTTGCATTGCAAGGAAATTGCATGCAGTAAGGAGTTTTTTCCTATTTTAATTTTCAAATAAAATATCGCATTATTTTAGTTTTTAAAAAAAGTATATGCGACAATTTTCGTCAATAAGACGTCAGCTTGCTGCTTGGGAGTATCTGCATTTGCTCACTTTCGTGTCTTTTTGTTATCTTTTTGCCAATAACTTATTAATGATGGATGCCATCATCCCAAACCCATTTTTTCATCATAAATTATTAATGACGGATGCCATCACATTATCTGCAACACGTGGCCTAGTAACGACCAATTGCCCACTCTCGCGTCTTTTTGATACCTTTTTGCCAATGCCTTGCCATTAAAGAGTGTTGGCAATGGCAGTAAATTAAATGTACAACGCCGGCAAAAAATGTTATATGGGAATTCATAAAACGCAAAAGTACCTACTTCAAAAACTATACTTCACATCTCTGAGTTTAATGTTTTCTTTTTATAGCGTGGTGTAATAAAACCGGAATTTAAATTTTCAAAAAATCATAGAAGCTTAAGGGATTTCAGAAATAACACCCTGTTGCCCTTGCCCTTGCCCTTAGTAACTGCATTAACATTTT
>JACEGR010005043.1:0-78544 GCA_014170235.1 Listronotus bonariensis | reverse complement strand
GCAAATAACCACAGAAGTAAAAACGCATTTTTTCTGTTATTTTTGGTTCGTTTTTTCAGCATATTTTTGTCAAAAATAACTTTAATACAGGGTTTCCCATGATAGGCCCATTTTACCATTTGAATTATTTTTTTTAGTTTTCCAAATAAACTTTTATTATACTAAATTACAGCTAACTCTTTGGGATTTATGATAACTTATAAATATTGTCTAATTTAATTTTAACTTTTTAAAATCACGTCTTTTAAATGACCTCCACCAGCTTCAACATATTTGTCAATTGAAGATATGTTCTGTAGTTTGGCAGATTCATTTAATGGATGGTATTTATTTGGGTACACGCCAAAAGAAAATTAAAAGTACTAAAAAACCAAAAAAAAATTTAAAGTTTTGTTGCACAAAAATAAGCTTGATCTATTTTACTTTAATATTAAATTATTATTAAAATAACCTCGCTAACATTATTTTACAATCTAAATAAATTCAATTTAAATTGTTTTTAAAAATACTAAAAAATAAAATGTTGGAAAACAATTTTAAATAGATTTCGATACGCTTTCTTTGTTTCGTAATTCTGTTTAAATTGGAAATTTAAAAAAATGCATAAAAATGAATATAATGTTAGACAAAAACAGAAAGGTTTAAAAAGAAATTTGAATTAAAAGTGGACCAGAAATATAGGTAAAAAATATGGGTTGGATAAAATTTCTCCCTCCTAAACTTTTCTTGCATGACTTATATGTAATATAACTCGCTAATCCAATAAATAACTAATATATTCCGACGTGTCATAATGATATTCTTATGAGTTTTAATTTCAGTGTCAAAATGACATTATTTATAGGACTGAATACTGTAATGATATCATTATAGTTTTCAGTTCTGATTGCAATATAGTACCAAGTACTATAATGAAATCATTATAGTATTCGGTCCTATAAATTAAGCTACATTTTACTGAAATAGTTTACTGACAAAAACTAAAAATTCTACAAAAAAAACACAAACAAAAATCGTCGGAATATAAAATATTGTATGATGTTCGGATCATAAATAATCAATATGGGATATGAAACTCGGCTAACGCATCGTCTAATAATATTCACTAGCTTCTTCGCTAGTACCATAATAATCGTTATTATGATCCTTATAACATAAATATCATTTTATTTATTTTTAGTACATACTTATAAAACTATGATATACACCTTATTAAAATTTAAAACCATTCGAGAAAAAAATACAGACAATTTTAGTAATATATTTAACGTAAATTTTCTATACACTTCATAATTCTTTCACATACGTGATAAGCGACAAAAAAATCTTAATCCCAATATAATAATTAAACCCTTCACTGTTTTTAGAAAAACAGAGTCTTTTTATATATGTTAGGAGAAACAAAATATACGAATAACTTCCTTTGTTCTAACATTATCAAGTTTTTACTACATCAAGTGTGGCACTTTATGAAAGAGTAAAAATGCTTTATATAAAGTATAAAAAGAATACGAGATGAAGGATAATAAATCATTTATGTCTGTGGCATGAAGTCCGTAAAAGATAAAAAAATTAGATTAAAAAGTTAGCCGGTGGTTTATTAAATACTTTTCTAAAATTACACTGTTCAACAGAAAATTGTTACTGTAACCAGTTAAGCAGCAAAGCACTTTTAAATTAAGGTGTTTTTGTCAGTATCAGAATATTTAAAAATCTTTAAAGAGACAGAATAAGACATTCCAATGACAAATTTAAAGTATAGGCTTTTGATTGTACTTTAGAAAGAAACTAAAAAGTTAAAGTGGTTTTATTTTTTCGTATAGTCAATAAACCCCCAAATATGAAAGAATCGCGGAGTGCTACCATTTGGAGGAATGTATTTTTGAGAACGGGTTGAAAACAAACTTTTTAGTTTTTTGAGGTTAGCTTAAAAACTACGCACCTTTTCCAGGAAGTAGTTAACAGAAAAGTTGTAGAAAATTAAGTTTTCTATCGAATGACGCTTTTTGAATTGTACAGGGTTTCCCATAATAGGCTACCCATTTTAATATTAGAAATAAGTTTTTTTAGTTTACTAAACAAACTTTTTATTATACTAAATTTAAGCTAACTCTTTAGGATTTAAAATAACTTATAAATATTTGGTTAATTTAATTTTAACTTTTAAAAATCACGTCTACTTATTACCGTCCACCAACTTCAACACATTTTTAATATTATATTTTTGCCAGTGAGGATATTTAAAAGCCAAAGTGTTTGCAAGTCGCAAGGTACAATCAAGGAACTCAAAGTCAAAATTTGTGAAGAAGTTGAAGTAATTAACAAAGGTTTGCTACGCCGCGGAATAAACGAATCCTTTTTTATTTGATATTGACAAATATAATGGATGGTATTTATTTGGGTACACGCCAAAATAAAATTAAAAGTACTAAAAAACCAAAAAATTTAAACAAGTAAAAAGATAATTAATAATCGATGTTTCGGTGGCAAATCTGCCACCGTTGTCAAGACAAATGGAATAAATATAATAAAAATAAAAACTTACTATTATTTAGGTTCTAAAATTCAAATTTTTTATGTTTTTCTTGGACATTCTGAAAACTTTGACATTAATGTCCACCGGCTAACTTTTTAATCTAATTTTTTTATCTTTTACGGACTTCATGCCACAGACATAAATGATTTATTATCCTTAATCTCGTATTCTTTTATACTTTATATAAAGCATTTTTACTCTTTCATAAAGTGCCACACTTGATGTAGTAAAAACTTGATAATGTTAGAACAACGGAAGTTATTCGTATATTTTGTTTCTCCTAACATATATAAAAAGACTCTTTTTTCTAAAAACAGTGAAGGGTTTAATTATTATATTGGGATTAGGAATTTTTTTGTCGCTTATCACGTATGTGAAAGAATTATGAAGTGTATAGAAAATTTACGTTAAATATATTACTAAAATTGTCTGTATTTTTTTTTCTCGAATGGTTTTAAATTTTAATAAGGTGTATATCATAGTTTTATAAGTATGTACTAAAAATAAATAAAATGACCCTCATACCATAATAGATATTTATGTTATAAGGATCATAATAACGATTAATATGGTACTAGCGAAGAAGCTAGTGAATATTATTAGACGATGCGTTAGCCGAGTTTCATATCCCATATTGATTATTTATGATCCGAACATCATACAATATTTTATATTCCGACGATTTTTGTTTGTGTTTTTTTTGTAGAATTTTTAGTTTTTGTCAGTAAACTATTTCAGTAAAATGTAGCTTAATTTATAGGACTGAATACTATAATGATTTCATAATAGTACTTGGTACTATATTGCAATCAGAACTGAAAACTATAATGATATCATTACAGTATTCAGTCCTATAAATAATGTCATTTTGACACTGAAATTAAAACTCATAAGAATATCATTATGACACGTCGGAATATATTAGTTATTTATTGGATTAGCGAGTTATATTACATATAAGTCACGCAAGAAAAGTTTAGGAGGGAGAAATTTTATCCAACCCATATTTTTTACCTATATTTCTGGTCCACTTTTAATTCAAATTTCTTTTTTAAACCTTTCTGTTTTTGTCTAACATTATATTCATTTCTTTTGCATTTTTTTAAATGTCCAATTTAAACAGAATTACGAAACAAACAAAGCGTATTGAAATCTATTTAAAATTGTTTTCCAACATTTTCTTTTTTTAGTATTTTTTAAAAACAATTCAAATTGAATTTATTTAGATTGTAAAATACCGTTAGCGAGGTTATTTTAATAGTAATTTAATATTAAAGTAAAATACATCAGGTTTATTTTTGTGCAACTTTATAAATTGAGGACAAGTAATCGTTAAAGTAATATTAAAACTAGATTATTTAAATTATGTATGATCTCCATTACACAGTAGGACATTTTTTATTTTTAAATAATTTACAATGGCTAACAGCCTAAATACTAATGTACCGTGGTGTAGGTGTCTTAAGGGAGGCAAGACGAAGTTTTTTTAGATGCGATTTAATTCTAAAAGATTTGGAGGAAGTAAGGACTTCATTAGACAACAGGTTCCACATTCTAGAAACTCTAGGGAGAAAAGAAAAAATATGTCTTCCTTTAGATAACGTGAAATGCAACATCCGCATGTTTCGGTATTTGTCAAAGTTGACTATGTGAAAAAATTCGACAGTCACGGTATCCGGTATCATTAAGTAACAATTTATAAATAAGTAATTTAAATAAATTAGAGGATATATAAAATCTATTTTTTTAATAGTTTAATTAGTTAACGATAAATTTATAATATAAC
Organism: Listronotus bonariensis; assembly: GCA_014170235.1. Lineage (NCBI taxonomy): Eukaryota > Metazoa > Arthropoda > Insecta > Coleoptera > Curculionidae > Listronotus > Listronotus bonariensis. The sequence continues at coordinate 74,222 of JACEGR010005043.1, read as the reverse complement.
TTGACGTAATTATCTTAAAAACTAACCATGTTATACGCTCATGTGTTGATGTTACTTTTTTTAAAGATTTTACACCAAGTTAGTTTGTTCTTACCATTTTACCTACGTAATATACCAATAAATAATTTTATTCTATTAGGTTTAAGCTGAATTTATAGATTGACATTTCTGTCTCCGTTTGCCACTTGACGTTTCGGTTTTTAATATAGTACATATATGGAAACGGCAAACAGAAAATATAAATTGACAAATGAAAAGTTGGTGTTTCATCTTCTAACTGAAAACGTCAAACGGAAACAGAAACGTCAATCTATAAATACAGCTTTAAGGTCGTGTAAGAGCACTTAAATATTTTTTTACAGATAATAATAGTAGGTACCGTATAAAAAGTCATTTTTTTACCCTTTTACCGACTTCAAAAGGAGTGGTAAAAAGTTATGGTAAAAACGTTTTTGTTTTTTTAAGTTTTGACACCCGGTAGTTCCAAAAGCAGGACTTTAGGACATAATATGTTCATAATGTTTTTTTATTTTTTAATGAAGAATCATTCCTAAAAGTTATTACCAATAGGGCCAGCTTTACTCGCGACGGTGTGTTTAATCAATACAATACCCATATTAATAAATGCATTATCAAGAAAAATGTTTTGTTAATATTTGGGCTGGTATCACAGACAATCAGCTAATAGGCCCTTATATTTTGCCTGCAAGGCTAAATGGAAGGGGGCTATTTAGCTTTTTGCAGAACGACCTTCCAAATTTATTAGATGAAGCATCATGTCATAATGCGAGAGTAGTCACAAAATATCTAAATGAAAATTTTAGAGATAGGTGGATGGTCTCCTTACTGCGATTTGTTTTGTGGGGAACTATGAAAGAGTTTGTTTATGGTGAACCCATTAACAGTTAAAATAGTTGCCAAATCGTGTGGAACTAGCGACTCAGCAAATCAAAAATAACGAAAACATTTTTACGCGTTTGTGAAACAGTATGCAACAGAAAATAAATGCATGTTTAAAAGCAAGCGAATTGCACCCTATTAAAGTAAATCGACCCTTATTTAAATATTTTTTACAATTTTTAATTAAAATTTGTTTGGATATAAGGCTTTTAATATTATATATCTTTTAATTAATAAGAAAATAAAATGTAATATCATTTTACCTTTTTATTCAAATCTGTTTTTATATTGTTTATTGGGTATAAAATTAGACGTTTGGCAACATCGTAAAGAAAGTCGTCTACTGTCGGTTACTATCGCGCTGACTATGGCGTTTTTAGTGTTTACGTAATCAGGGACGTACCAGACAGGTAAAAAAGTATTTTTACAAATTTAAAAAATTGTTTAAATTTACTATCTACAAGTTTTCTATTTACGTTTTTTTATTATTTCGAATATTAACTTAGTTAGTTACTGAGAAAAAAATTGGACAGAACGTTTTTTTCAAAAAATATCTAGTAAGCCATGACTTTTGTGGACGAAACGTTAGCGAACGATCTTAGTACCAGTGGCGGCGATTATGTTAAATATACTAATAATTGTTTTTTAATTGTTGATTATTATAGTCTATAAAATTACTTTAACTTGATATTAATTTAACTATTTAACATATTATCACTAAAAATAAATTAATTACTTATAATAAGAGGCCCTAATAAAAACATTGGTTTTTACCTATGGTGCGGGTGTGCCCAACAAATTGACCATCACCAGCCGCCACTGCTCAGTGCTAAACATCAAAAAAACTCACCCTATATAATCCATTAACTATAAGTTTAAAGCTGATATTCTGGCACATAAACTTCGAGATTTGATCGTAACACTTAATCGCATTAATTATATTATTACCCAAAGTACAGGTACATTATATCTTGAAGACTTAATTAATTTGAGAGTTATGTCAGTATAATAAAGGTTGTAGTCTGGAATAGCATACATAACATAAATAATAGCGCATTAGAAATTTAATTTATGTTGATTTTTATTTTGCTATATTAGGAGATTACTGCATAATACAGATTGATAAAGCTGGTATGGTAAGATAAAATATTTTGGTATTTCATATAAAAAATGTTTTATCGTGTGTGTACGCATATATTCGTGTTTGAAGGGGGCGACAACCGTTCAGAGCAGTTGCGGCTGGTGCATTGGAAAACAGGATAGGTTAAAGTCGTCAAACTATATTAACACAGAAAAGGCCGTAAATTTTTTTGGGGTACCGCACCTATTTAAAGCAAACTACGTAATATTTGCAAAAATCCAAACAAAAATTGTGTATTGCTGCACTTATGATATAATTTATAGGAAGACTAAACCTCCCTTGCCTTCTCTGACGAGCCGCCAGAGATTTAGAGACTAGCATACTATTAAGGGTCAATTTTTACTATATTCTTAGCCAAAAATATCATATGTCGATCGGAGTGCGCCGATGTTCCCCGAAACCGACCGCGGCGGGGCAAAAACTACCCCTTGGGATTATCCCACCGGGTCAAAGAGTGCCATAATAAAGTTTTTTAAGACACGTTCCCAAAAACCTGCTCCCGCACTGTGTAATTCGATAGAAAGAAGAAATAGGCAGGAAGAAAATTTCCTTTCTATTTCTTGTCTTTACTCTGTATCATTCTTTCTAAATAGTTCGTAAATGTTCGGCAGTTTAAAAAATAATAGACTACTTGACCTGAAAACCTTGAGTTCTTGTGGAAAAATGCACCCTTTATAGAAAAATACACTTGGTATTTCTTAAAATATATTTGTTTTTACTTATGTTTCATTTATTTGGCATATTTACTCAGATTTTAATTAGTCCAAGTCCAATAAATTTCCGGATTCTAATAGTCTATCTTTTGCTTAATTAAAATGTATCTAGCTCAATTATAAAGAAGAAAAAACAGCGACAAGATTTGCGTATAAAAAGGCGAGAGTTAGCTGGATAATTTAAAATATAATGTTACAGACTTTCAAAAATGTGTTTAGGTTATAGAATTTTAGAGAGTTAGGATCATTTAATTTAGTTTGTTAATTTATTTAAATAATTTACCTTAATTTTTCCAAGTTCTTTCATCACTTTCGAAGTTTCCGAAAACGCCCGAATTATCCATTAAGAACTTTTATGCCATCCTGTACTATGGAATTTTCACGATATTTCTCGAATATTCTAGATCATTCTTTACTCTTCCACCATACTATAAAAGGGCGACGGGAAACTTCCGATTAGTCAGTATAAATTCGACTTTTGTGTTGTAAACTTCGAGACATTGACAAGAGTAGATTTTGTCGTTGTTGTAACCATAGTTACGTTCCATTGTTAATAAAGGTATAAAAACGAAGACACGTGTTTTAATACGAGGTGTCGCGGAACATTTGGTGTCGGAAGCGGAACAAGGTTACTCAAGGAAGCCCAAGTGGTAAGAAGAGTGAATGCCAGTTGAGACAAGACAATACACCGCAAGTATGGAGGAGATAAGTACGCTAATTAGAAAAATGATGGAAGACATGAAGATCAGTCAAGAATCCCTAAAAGAAGATCTAAAAGCTATGAAGACCAGCCAAGAAGACATGAAGAGCAGTCAAGAATCCCTGAAAGAAGACCTCAAGAAAGAAATAAAGGCTAATCAAGAGGAAATGAAGAGAAGTCAAGAAGAAATGAAGAGAAGTCAAGAAGAAATGAAGAAAAGTCAAGAAGAAATGAAAACCAACCAAAAAGAAATGAAGCGGGAAATTCAAATTAGTCAAGAAGAAACAAGACGGCAAATGGAGAAAATTCAAAAGACATAAAGAAAAGCCAAGAACAAATGAAGCATGAGCTCAAAGAAAAGATGGTAAAGATTCGAGAACACTTAAAGGGAGAATTTAAACAAAGTCAAGATGAAATGAGGCAAGAAATGTTACTGGAACTAAAACTTACAAAGGAAGATGTTAAAGAAGATATGCAAGAAATACAATAGTCGGTTGAAGATAAAGTTTATCAACTTCAAAGCCACATTCAACAAGAAGTACAGCGACAGATAAAAAAATAGCTAATACTGGTGTCGTTGCAGAAAGTGGTAATTCAACTACTGTTATAAAACCACCAACTTTCGATGGAAAGGTACCGTGGGTTACATACCTTCGACAATTCGAGGCTGCTGCCAACGGCAATAATTGGAGCCCACCAGAAAAGGCTCGAGCTTTGGTACTTGCTCTTCGAGGAGAAGCCATGGAGGTGTTAAGAAACATCCCTGATGAAAAGCAGTCTGACTATGAATCGATTGTCATGTTCCTGGAGATGAGATACGGCGAAACCCATCTGCAAGAAGTTTATAAGGCGCAGTTACAAGGACGAAGACAGAAGTACTATGAGAGTCTTCAAGAGTACGAAGCGGACATTGTACGTCTAGTTAATTTAACGTATCCATCGTACCCGGAAGAAATTAAGCAAGAATTGGCGGTAGGCAGTTTCATTGAAGGGCTGCGCGATCCGGATATGAACCAAGCATTAAGAATGGCCAGACTAAAGAAAATTTCAGAAGCTCTTGCCTACGCACTTCAGTTTGAAACGGCTAAGCAGACATCCAGAACTCAGGCAAGACTTCGAAGAACAAACTATGTACCAGAAGTCAGCAATCCAAATGATAATTTGACAACAGTAATACAACAGCTGCAAGAAATCCTACGTCAAAAACAAGTAGATGGAGACAACAAAAGCATGACCTTCCGTCGAAGAAATAGAATCCTGTGTTGGAAGTGTGGTGAAGAGGGCACATTCAAAGAAATTGTACCAGATCGAATGCCCCTGCAAGTAATCCGGAAAACTCCCAGTAGCCAGCTTCAAGGGGCGAAAGCTGGCTAGGTGCTACCAAGCCCCCATCAACAACAATAATTAGAGTATCCCGGCTGCAGAACAATGGCTCCAGCTTGGTAGTACCTGGAAATGTGTGCGGTCGGGACTGCGAAATGGTCTTAGATACTGGTTCCACACATACCATCGTGAAGCCGAACATCGTAGCTCACTGTAAAATATTCCGCCCTGTAAAGAATTACCTTTTGGAAACTGCTAATGGAGAAGTTATACCCGTTAAAGGCATACATGAAGCCAGAATAACCCTAGGAACAACAACGTTTATCCACGTCGTATTTGTTGCCGACATCCTGGACGAAGTTATCCTTGGCCTTGACATTATGGAAAATCAGAAGTTTATACTAGACCTTCCACAACGGGTACTACGAACCAATAAAGAAGAGATTGTAATGAGACTACCACGAAGCAGTGAAACATCGATTCGAGAAGTAGTCCTCACGGAAGATGTTATTCTACCGCCAAACTCAGAAAGCATCATACAAGCAAGGTTTGAAGATTCAGAAGAAGGTGAAATCGTGTTAGTCGAACCATTAGAAAATTGTCCCTTATACGCTAAAGGAATTCTACCAGCAAGAACTCTGGCGCAAACCAAAGAAAATATGGTATTTGTCAGAATGATGAACCTGAAAGATTTCCCTCAACAGGTCAAAATGGGTGACAAAGTCGGTACCTGTCAACCTGCTGCTATGATAGTTACCCATCCATGTACCACACCTGCAGGAGTCTCCACACGTAAACTACCTGTGGCTCTACAAGACCTGGTGATTTCATCAAAATCCTTGTTAGACCCAGTCCAAGTATCTATGCTGGTAGAACTTTTAAGAAGAAATCAAGATGTTTTCTCTTTATCCGAAAAAGATTTGGGTAAAACCAGTGTAGTTCAACATCGAATAAACACTGGAGACGCATCACCGATAAAACAACCACCCAGAAGAATTCCTTTAGCCAAGAAAGAAGAAGTTGAAAAGTTACTTGAAGACATGCAAAATCAAGGCATCATAGAACCATCCCAGAGCCCATGGTCATCTCCAGTAGTCCTAGTTAAGAAGAAAGATGGTTCCACCAGATTTTGTGTTGATTTCCGAAGACTGAATGACGTCACGAAGAAGGACAGTTTTCCACTACCAAGAATTGACGATACCCTAGACACACTAACGGGGTCAAAATGGTTTTCCACATTAGACTTAAAAGTGGTTATTGGCAAGTAGAACTTCATCCGGAAGATAAGGAAAAATCTGCTTTCTCGACCGGGACCGGACTGTGGCAATTTAATGTTATGCCCTTTGGATTATGCAATGCCCCTGCTACATTTGAACGTTTGATGGAGTTAACACTACGGGGACTAACTTGGAAAACATGCTTAGTATACCTTGATGACATAATAATTCTTGGAAAAACATTTGATGACCACCTGAAAAATGTTGAAGAGGTTTTTCAAAAGCTTAGATCCGCCCAGCTGAAGCTTAGCCCAAAGAAATGTCACCTGTTCCAAAAAGAAGTCAAGTACCTGGAGCATATAATTACAGAAGAAGGAGTAAAAACTGATCCAGAGAAGACTGAAGCTATCCAGAACTGGCCTGTACCAAAGAACAAGCATGAAATTAGAAGTTTTCTGGGATTGTGTACCTATTACAGACGGTTCATACATGGGTTTGCCGATATTGCAAGACCATTACATCGTCTTACGGAAAACAACAACAGCTACGAATGGACTGAAGATTGTCAAGCAGCTTTTATACACCTAAAGAAAGCCCTGTGCAATCCCCGGTGTTGTCATATCCACAACCAAATCAAACATTTATTGTGGACACTGATGCAAGCAACACTGCTATTGGTGGAATTTTGTCACAGATTCAAGATGGCCAAGAAAAGTTATAGCCTATTTTAGCAAAGTTCTGTCCAAACCTGAAAGAAATTATTGTGTCACTAGAAAAGAACTTTTAGCTATTGTCAAATCTTTGGAGCATTTTCATAAATACCTGTATGGCCAGAAATTCCACCTAAGAACGGATCATGCATCACTTAAATGGTTGCTTCAGTTCAAGAACCCTGAAGGTCAGATAGCCCGATGGCTGCAACGTATTCAAGAATACGACTTTAAAATCGAACATCGAAAAGGACTGAACCATAAGAATGCTGACGCTCTATCAAGACGACCCTGCCCGGACGAATGCATACACTGTAGCAGACGAGAAGAGCAAGAAGATCCCGATGAATTCCACTGCCGAAGAACACGTATCCAGTGCTCTCAAGAATGGGACCCTAAGATCTTGGCAAAAGAACAACTAGAAGATCCAGATTTTGGAGACATTGTCAAACTTAAGACAGAAAATGTGAAAAGGCCACCATATCAACAAATAGCTTCAAAGTACCCAAGACATAAAGGGTACTGGGCCATATGGGACTCTTTGGTTATTAAAGACGGCCTATTACAAAGGGTCTGGGAAAGTTCTAACGGCAAAATCCATAAACATCAGATAATCCTACCAACCAAAAGGATTCACGAAGTATTGCAAGCCTTGCATAATGGTATAGGAGGTGGCCATTTCGGAGTTATGAAGACTCTTGAAAAGGTTCGAGAAAGGTTCTACTGGCTGGGAAGTCGTGCAGACGTAAAAGACTGGTGCAGAATGTGTAAGGACTGCGCTTCCAGCAAGGGACCGAAAACACGAAGCCATGGCAAGATGAAACAATACAATGTAGGGGCACCTTTTGAAAGAATTGCCATAGACATAGCAGGGCCATTTCCAGTTAGTAAATCAGGGAATCGCTATATATTGGTAGCGATGGATTACTTCAGTAAATGGCCAGAAGTCTACCCAATCCCAAATCAAGAAGCTATCACTGTTGCCGATGTATTATTTCAACAATGGATTTGTCGCTATGGAGTTCCTAGAGAAATACATTCCGATCAAGGCAGAAACTTTGAGTCCGATCTTTTCAAGAACCTTTGTAATCTCCTGGGAATCCATAAAACAAGAACAACACCTCTTCATCCCCAGTCCGATGGTATGGTAGAGCGGTTTAACAGAACACTTGATAACTACCTGAAAATTAAAGTAAATGACCAACAAAGTGACTGGGATAACTGTATACAGCCGTTTTTATTAGCATACCGCTCCGCAATTCACGAAACTACTGGCGAAACACCTGCTAAAGTCATTTTCGGAGCGGAAATATGCCTTCCAGTTGACTTGCTTACAGGACGACCTTCCACCAATCAAGAACCAGCAGAAGACTATGTAAGTCAACTAAGTAAACAGCTACAGAGGATACATGAAGAGGTGCGTACCAAGTTACAAAAGGGAAGTGACCGTATGAAATCTCGCTATGACTTGAAAGCTAACCATCAGGGATTTGTCGTCGGTGAAAAAGTTTGGTTACACAATCCAAGAAGAACCAAGGGGCGTTCACCGAAACTACAGAAGTCATGGGAGGGACCATATAAAGTGGTGACACGGCTTAATGATCTGGTGTACCGTATACAGAAGAGTCCACAGGCAAAGATGAAAGTAGTACATCTAGAAAGGCTAAGCCGTTATCAAGACAGTGAAGATACTTGATCGAGACGATCAAAACTTGGAAGGGGGCAATGTTACAGACTTTCAAAAATGTGTTTAGGTTATAGAATTTTAGAGAGTTAGGATCATTTAATTTAGTTTGTTAATTTATTTAAATAATTTACCTTAATTTTTCCAAGTTCTTTCATCACTTTCGAAGTTTCCGAAAACGCCCGAATTATCCATTAAGAACTTTTATGCCATCCTGTACTATGGAATTTTCACGATATTTCTCGAATATTCTAGATCATTCTTTACTCTTCCACCATACTATATAAGGGCGACGGGAAACTTCCGATTAGTCAGTATAAATTCGACTTTTGTGTTGTAAACTTCGAGACATTGACAAGAGTAGATTTTGTCGTTGTTGTAACCATAGTTACGTTCCATTGTTAATAAAGGTATAAAAACGAAGACACGTGTTTTTATACGAGGTGTCGCGGAACAATAATATAATATTATTAATCTCTTTGAATTAGCTAAAGTTAAAATAAAGTGGTGTTTTAGTTTTTATGAAAAAAGTAATAAGTGAGCTCGTCTAAATGTTAAAGTTTAACCAAAATACAATATAACAACATAACATAAACAAATATTAATTTATATTATATTATAATATTATTTCCACGAAAAATTAAATAAAAATTTGTTTATTATTGCGATTACAAGTTGCAACGCGTCAATGTTCCCGCAAACACGCGCTTGTAAAAGAATGTAAACAAACGTCCAGCAGGTAGAAAGAGCGAGATCACTTTATACAAAATGCCATATAATAGAACAGGATAAATGACAAGAAATATCCAAATCGCCTTTCTATTTCCAGGCGTTCGTGTTGTCCATTCGTGAGTGCGGAACGAGCCGAAAGACTTTACGGAGTTCGAAATAGACAGGAAATAGAAAAATAGAGATTATTTTTTTTCTTGCCAGATACGGAGTACGGGCTCTGAATCCTACCGAACATTATTTTACAGACAAAAATAGAATATCTTTTTACCTGACAGGTTGACTTCGTTTGGTATTTTATTCCAAGATCTTTGTGTTTATACTTTTTAAAATATATTAGGTTAAGTATAAATCCTAAAAAAATATCTTAATTATTACATTTGTTTAGTGTTATGTACAGTGTTTATACGGGTTGCGCTTAAAAACAAATATTTAGATTCAAATATTTAAAAAACCACAAGAGATAATAATACGATACTATATATATTTGTTATTGTAGAGACAAGGGCAATTAATTAGTAAAAATATGCGAGTATTCCATAAGAAAAACATCAAGTTGGCATCGTAAGTTTTTAACGCAACGCCTGTATAAAAATCAAATACTTTCCGGAGACTTTGCTTAAAAAGTTCTACGAAAACTATCTTTATGTTTTTTGCTATTTCTTGTGTTAAAAAATAGATAGAGTAAAATCAAAAACATTAATTTTTAAATTTTTCCTCATATTATCGATAAATAATTTTATTGGGATTCTAACTACCCCATTTTAGTTTTTTCAAAATTAAGCCCATAACACCTACATCGGTTTTTAAAAACTTGAGTAATAACCCACCTCTTACATGTAAAATATCGTTTCAGAAAATGCACATAAAAATAACACCTGCATTACCTCCAAATGGTAAAACCTAGTAATTTTCGTGACATTTAGTTCTTTTCTTATTTTACATCGTCGTTCGGGAAGTTTTCAAACGTATAATTACGCGTTTTTGTTATTTCTAACATTGCAAAAACGAAACATGAAGCTTTTCTAAATGTTTTGTAAGGACTTAGTCCTGAGAATTTCTAAACACGAATAGTTGTAAACTTTATTTAATGTCTCAAGTAACATTAAATGCTTTTCCTGTAATCCTGCTTTTTAAAAGAAGCAGTTTTCTAATCAAAATATATTATTTTATTATTAAAATGCTAAATAAACCTATTTCTATAGTAGTTTTCACTTACATTTCACTCTCGTTTGCTAAGAGGATTTAATGATTCTTTCATAATAAAATTGTTTATACAAAGTTGAGTTTAACGTTTTCTTTTAAATGTATAAATACCAGTTGTCTTAAATATTTCCCGCATAATTTTACATCTTTTACAAATCTGGACAACGGTGGCAGATTTGCCACCGAAACGTCGATCTTAATTTTTTTGTTTTTTTTTTTGGTGTTTTTTCTTTATATTGTTTCGGGAAAACTTTTTTAAAGACTGTCTTATTTGGCAAATACCCAATAGCAAAACCATCAAAAAACAAAAAAATATTATTGCTAGTAGGTCCTCAAATAAATCACTTATTTAAAGTGTAAAAAAGCATCAAATTCTTAAAAAAAGGTTACTTTTTAACATTTTGTGTAGTGCACTCAAACAGGTTACTTTTTTTTAAACTGACAATAAGAACCAGTATTTTTCTATAGGTCATAAAACAATAGTTATTTATACAAGGGAAAACAGCTTTAGATTTTTTTGCTCGAGGTTGTGTTGTCTCCCGACGCGAAGCGGAGGGAAACAATAAACCGAGAGCTAAAATCTTAAATTTTTCTTGTGTATAATACACAATTTTTTTCTGTGATGGAAAAAAACAATTATAGAAAAAACTATATTATTAGAGTCAGAAAATTAGGCATGTAAAATTTAAAGTTTCAAACTTGCGACCAGTGCCGTATTAACCATTAGGCTGACTAGGCTACCGCGTAGGGCGCCATGAAAAAATAGGCGCCAGACAGGGGAGTAATAGGCGCTAGACAGTTTAGGTCGGGTGGGGATTTTTGGTGACTAATTTCTCTGTGAATAAGGTGCTTTGGAACGAAATAGGCGCAAAAAGGAGGAAATGACCCGTTTTTTTTACATTAAATTTTATTTCGGGTGGTGAAGTAAGACGCCTGACACTCAAAATAGGCGCTACGGAGGAAAGGACCTTTTTTTCTTTTTTGCTTCTCATAAATTTTTTTGGTGGAAAATAGGTGCTCCGGGAATTCTAGCCTAGTTAATACGGCCTTGCTTGCGACTGGTATATTTAAGGTACAATTAAACTTTGCATAATTATTTAGTATTTGTAATGTAATGTGTAATTTGACGGGTTAAAATTAAAAAGTTGAAACTAAAAGCGATCGGTTGGTAGTTATTTGAAATATTATAAAGTTTAAAGAAAGTGTCCCGTTTTAAGAACTTTCACCAAATGTAATTGCTTGTTTTTGTTAATATATTATATACAAAACAAATTTTAAAGTTTTCTTCCTAAACTGTTTGTTATAAGTTTGGCAAAGAATTTCCAAATAGAAATTGTTATAAAGTTTCTTTGAGAGTTCCAACTAAAACTTCCATAAAAAAAAATTAGTAGGCAGTTTACCCAGTTATATAACATTTTATTTTTGTTATGACATCTTAAGTTTTTAAAATTAAATAAATTTGTTATTAAGCGTTAAAAATATTCAAAAACAATGAAAATTATTTCAAATATCTTTAACAGTACTTAGAGAATAAACATTCAAAAATAATTTTAAAACAGCTTTTAGAACATTACTCAAAACTTATGTTGTATTTACAACCTACATAGCTATAATTTTTTCAAAACTTTGACACATGTCTTATCTTGTTTTTATACCCAAATTTTATATATCATTTAAAGAAAATTTATAAAACAGGATATTATCCCTAAAGAATTTGTTTTTATACTGTTGCCCAAATAAAATAAAATATTAAACCAAAATATATGAAATCAAAAAGGAAACCTAAGCATTTTTTACAGGGTTTTGGGAAACTAATGTTCGTAACTTTAAGAGGTAATTCCTTGCATTATTCTAACCAAAAAGTTAGAATAAATGTCCAAAATCAATCGTTTTCAAGAAAAGTAAGTTGTAAATAATTATATTTTTCTTAAACATCAGGCAACGTTCCAACACAACCGCGATACGAGGACCGCAACTGATTCATTGAATTGTTCACTCTTTCCACGTTCCTACGTTTACGTAGAAGTCTACATAGACTTCCCGGGTAGGCGATTGAAGGCGTCGTACGAGCGTAGCTGTACCCTTGGGGATCAAGAAAAGATTCACGCTAAATTGGGGCTTCTTTCTCCTGGGGCTAAGCGCTGTGAGTGAAGACTCCTAAAGCCTGTGGTTTTTACGTTTTGGTATGGTCGTATGGTCTTCGTATGGTCGAGGAGGTGCGCACGCCTTACGGAAAAACGTCAGTAGTGAAAGTGACGGTTATGCGCGATACCAGTAGCAGCGGATGGCTTGACAGTCAGAGTTATTAATTTAAATATTTGAATATTTTAAACCGGAATTTCTGGGAGCGGAAATCTCGACAATTTAGATTTTCCCACCACATTGAGCTGGCAATTGCCTTGCAGCAACGCCATAAACAAAGCAGTATCCAGTATCATCGAATTGTTAACGGTGGTATGTATTTGTTAAACATTATGCCTCGATTTATTAAATAGTTTTAATTTTTTTGTAATTAATATTTTGTTAATTAATAACGCTTCCAGCACATAACATTTACTTAAAAAAAAATGACAGGACTTCCCGATACGTGGCGATACACATCACACCACTAATTCTTATGATTACCAGTCACCAGTCACTTATTTAAACCAATGCAATGCCAAAAAAAAGAAAAACAAAACACAACAATCGTAAATCACATATAGTTACAGGTAAATGTATTAGTAATCATGATGTAAAATGAGCTATAAACTGAGTTTCTTTAATCTATGTGATGTGTATTGAAACTTTTAAACTTTTTGTTAAGCTCAGATAGCTGTAAATTAATACAGAATTGTTTGTTAATTAGGGTTATGCTTTACAAAAATATTAATACTAAATACTTTCATGCCCGATTGGGCAACATGATCTCCCCAACAAATGTAAAAATATCACCCTAAAAAATTAAAAAAAAATATTTTTTTAATTCTTTTTAATAAAGATGAAGATTAAAATACGCAGTGTCTATTTTGCAGTAGGGAATATTATTAATCGGCAGGCAAAAAGGTTAAATCCAATAAAGCAGCTGTTTAAAGTAAACCCATGTTTAAAGTAAGCAAAGAAGACGAGACGTTTGTGTGTGACCTATGCTTTGACCTTTTTTAAGTGCCATTTAAGATTAAGATTGGGATGGACATGGACAGGAAATGAAGCTAAAAAAAGGTTAAAGCTGGCAATTCTTTGGTCCTGCATGAATTGACTTAAAATTTTAACAGAAAGTAGGGAATAGCCTAAGAATCAAAATATATATCGAACCGAAGGGCGCCAAAACTCTGGGTGTGAATGCCCCCCTAGTGGGATTTTTTTTTAATACATTTTAACCACAGAAATTAATCACAAAAGTGATTTTTAGCAAAAATGTTCTATACATTGTTTTTATAACAATCATACTTTTCAAGTTATTTGCGATTGAAATTAACAATTTTTTAACGAAAAAATCGTCGATTTAATGGGTTTTTCGCAAATAACTCGAAAATTAGACATTTAACCAAAAAACTATATAGTGCAAAATTGTAGGTTTTAAAAAGACAAACAAAATTATTTTATTTTAATTTTTTTATGACCCAATACAAACTGAGATACGGAGTGTTAATTGTTAGATTTTTTCATTTAATGCAATATTTAATAGATTAAAAGTTAAATAACGGCAAAATATTGCATTTTCAAAAAAAAAAAAAAACAATTAAACTTTTGCAAAGCTACACACGCAGACTTTTCTTTAAAAAAAAAAGTTTTTAGCGAAAAAATTGAGTAAGTTATGATAAGAATAAGGTCAGTAACTAATTTTTTCTACGAAAAAATCAAAAAAGAACCCCTAACTACCCCCAATTAAAGCTAACCTTTAATCTTTTACAATTCTCTTAATACATATATTAGTAATACGTTCAAAAAGTTGTATCGATTAAAAATGCCTAATTTCAAATTCAATTTTTTAAAGTGTTTTATAGGATTTTTAAGAGCTACAAGGCTCTGTAAGTAAAATTCCTTAAGATTTCCTGGTTTTTAAATGGGGTGAATTTAAAAAGTTCGATAAGGGTGGTGCTCGTTTGTAAATAGAGAGTTTTAAAGAACTACATCTACCAAAAATTCACTGTACAGAAAACCTACGACGCACAGAAAAATTTTAGTTATTGTAAAACCTGCAATTTAAAACTTCATAATTTTTCTTATTCCCAATATTTTTGAAGTTATTTAGAAAAAAAAGGGTGAAGAATATGAAAATTGTAAATAATTGTTTTTCACTTTAAGCCTAAATTTTCATAAAATTAAGCTTTTAAAATTAATCAAATTTTTTGGTGAATTACTTATATCTGTATAAAGAGAACTGCAAAAGGGTAAACGTCAATTTTAATTGAGGGGTAGTTGGGAGCTTGTCTTCATTGATTTTTTCGTAAAAAAATTACATACTGACCTTATTTTTATCATAATTCACTCAATTTTTATGCTAGAAACTTCTTCATAAAGAAAGGCCTCATTAGGAACTTAAAAAAGATTTTAACGGTTTTCTTCAAAATATGCAGCATTCTTCCGTTATTTTACTTTAAACCTGACCAAAAAATTGACAAGTGAAATGCTTTATTTCCTGTACTATAAGTAGGTTTCCTAATATAGTTCTGTTCTAGTCGATTTTCGTGTAATTTTCTTTAGGGATCAATATACCCGCTCCCGAGGGGTAAAATGGTTACTTTGCATTTTTTTTTTTACAGGAATGCTTTGAAAAAATAATAAAGCTTATTAAAAAAATGTTTTGTGTGCTACGTAAAGAACTTATTCATGTTGCCCATACCATGGACAGAATATAAAAAATGTGTTAAGAACAATTCTACAATTACTTTTTTCTTAAGGAGGTCATTTTGCCCCACTCTCCCCTAATTTAATTTATAAATCAGGACAGATTTAAGCAACGTAATGCCATTATCATATCAAATTCTTTCCATCTTACGCTCTCTAGAACGCAATATAAAAGACGAACGGTCCGGCATATTTCACCAAAATTTCTGATTAAGCTGGATTTTATGTGTCGAGCAATAAAATAGGCATAAACGGGTCAGATTCTGAGGCCGATCCGACAATAAAAGGGTTGTAAAAGGGATGAAATGACTGGACCACAATCCTTCGGGATTTCGAAAATGACACACACATTTGGGGGAATATTAATATCGTGTTAGAGTAGATTTTTTCCTTTTTGTCTTATTCTTTAAAGTAAAGTATATAGGATTAAAAAATAGTTTTTCCTAAAAGTTTGGTTGCTTATATAGGATATATAATTTAATTAATATATTTTAAAATTTAATGTTAAAAATGACATTTGCCGGCCAAACATTACCAATATTTTCTTTTAGTCAAAAGCCTTTATTTAGAATCATGTAACTCTTTATAGAATAAAAATCCTTTGATGTGAACCGATTTAAAATTTATGTAATAAAAAATACAGGGTGATCCAAAATAAACGTTAAAAGTTCATTAACTAAGATCCTAAAAGTTGTTTTTACAGTAAAATCCGTTCTTTTTATTTCATTGTCCTTTTAAGCAGAAAAAATAAGGGATTGTTTGTTTAGGAATATTTTCCAATTCCAAAAATCAATAAAAAAAAGATTTATGGTTTTTGTCAATGTCATTTTAAACTTCTTTTTTACCACCCTGTATTTTTATATAGTTAAAATACAACTACAGTTCGCTAAAAATATTTTTTTACTAAAAAGTCAACTACGATTTATTTAAAATTATAAATTTAGTACATATCAAAATAAATACAATTTTTTGAAACGGATTATTTAGGCGGTTTTTATTATTTTATGGTATATATAATAGTTATTTATTAGATAAGTGAGTTATATTACATATAAGTTACGCAAGAAAAGTTTAACTCTCGAGCCCGAAGGGCGAGAGAGGTAATTTTCTTAAGTGACTTATATGTAATAACTCACGTGTCTAATACAAAATTTTATCCAACACTTTCGTATAAATCGTTTTTAATATCAAAAATAATTTGAAAACGTCATCCATTATTTGTTACTTGTCATTGTCAACACCAGCAACAAAATTTTTGTATTGTCTATAATTCACTAGTGAGCTAAAGGGTACTTTAGCTCACTAGTGACTTATAGTACACTTTATATCCTCAAAATCTGATCAATTATGTAGATATTATATGTAAGTGTTGGATAAAAATTATTTTTTTAACGTGTTTTTATATCTAAAATACATAAATTTTGACAAAACAAAGAAAATAAAATAAAAGCCTATTTTACTTTACTTTTTCTAAAACTTTTTACGCTTCAGTAGTACAGAAAATGAAGCTCAAAAGAAGGTAAAACCCCGTCTGCATAGATTTACTTGAAATTTTAAGGTAGGGAGTAGCATAAGGATCAAAATCTACATTAAACCGAAGGGCGCCAAAACCCTGGGGTTGGTTACCACCCCATTTTGGAAGTGAAATTTTTCATACATTTTAACCACAGTAAAAGTTTTTTGACAAAAAAATCAACGTTTTTACAAGCAAACAACTCGAAAATTACGCATTTTGCCAAAAAAAAAATGTTAGAGGTAAAATTTTAGCTTTTAAAAGACAAACTAAATTATTTTATAATAATTTTTCTACTGTCAATACAACCCGTAATACGGCCCGTTAATAGTTTTTTCGTCAAATGTAAAATTTGATAGATTTATAATCAAATTACAGAAAAATGCTGCATTTTTAAGGAAAACCTATGAAATATTTCTTAAAGTTTATAATCGGCCCTTTTTTATCCTAACATAAATAGGCCTCTAGTATGAAAATAAAGAAAGTTATAAAAAAATAAGGTTAGTACCTATTTTGTTTCTACGAATAAATTTGTGAATACAACCCCCTAACTACCACCCTAATTAAAATTGATCTTTATCGTCTAAAACTCCCTTTAGACCAGGTCGTTTGGGCGCGTATAAAAAATTATCCTCATGTAATTCATTCGCAGCATCAAGGTCAGTATAAAATGCTGATTACGACGAGCCATGCTGCCCACTGAAATTTTGGTCTGAATTTTTTTAAACTGCACAGTTAAAAAAAAATGCATTAAATAAAATTTTATTTTATTATTTGACTAATTTTCCACCAAAAATTACTTTTTACATTTTTTAAAAAATTATATTTATCAAGTAACCATTTAAACAAATGAAATTAGCAATTTTTCCCAACTTTATTATTTAAATGAAGTACGACAATATGAAAAATTTGACATAATGTATTTTTATAGAATTCCTAAATCTTTTGAAACAATTGTAGAGTAAGCGATTTAATAATTTTGACTTTCTAGATATTTTTTTTATTTTCTTAACAAAGTGTATTTTCTTGTTTTTAGCCCACAAAAATCTTTGCACTTTCCCTGTATAGATAGGTCTCCCATGTAAACAGCACCCAGATCGGTCAGGTATATTCAAGGTTACCACGACAACTACCTTAGCCGCGACACCTTAGACTAGATCTTGGTGCTGTTTATATGGAGTATATGGATGGTGGAGGGAGGATAACCATCTTTTATGGCGGACAAGTTGAACAAGTGGCCATCGGAATGTACCAAATTGGGATGGCGCCACCGTAGCCAGTGGAGGGATTTTGGTATTTCTTTTCTTTTTTTTGTATCAATCTGTCCTTTTTCATTTTGTATCTTACTCTAATAATTCATGCTTATTGGTTAAAAAAATCTCCTCTGGCTACGGTGGCGCCACCTTAAGTTGCTCCTTTCGACGGACACTTTTTAAAACATTCAGATGGTTATCCTCCCCTCCACCATCCATAATGGAGTAGCAATTTTTTTATAGAGGTAAAACTCGGCATTAAGCTAGAGTTATTTTAAAACATTTTAGTTTGAAACGTTTTTCTGCAATAAAAAAGAGGAATAAAAATTTTCTGTTTTCAAAAGAAAACAAAAGTTAAAGCCACCGTTTTAGTCCTGTCAGACATAGATTATTATCTTATTAAGCTGTTATTGGTATTAAAATAACCGGCCTTTGAGTATGGCCTTAAATTTATAGCAATTTAATTTTTACAAAATGTTGTAGGTTTTACAAACCCTGGAGATACATTCAAAGTTTAAGTTATCACTTTGTATACCAAACGGAAAATAATAAACGTCCCCAAGAGAAACCTTGTTCTGGCAAATTAGAGAAAAGGACCTAATTAGGAAATCCATGGGGACTTTATCCGTAGGAAAGCAGACAACGGACAACCATATCCAACTGCGATATTACAAATCCCTCAATTATGCTTTCGAAGCTGTACATCTTGTGTCAGTATGGATATTTTCACCCCGGCTTTCAGGGGTGGTGATGTTGTTAATTTGAGACACCTGTCGGGTCAACGTTATATACATGGGGTTTATTAGGTCTCGTCTAAAATGTTTAGGTTAAGGGTATAAAAAAGACGCTTTAAAAAATTTAAAAGGTAAATACAGGGTGTTTCCTAACTACGGTACGAAACTGTACGAAAGGGTGTTATTTCCTACATAACTTTATGAAAAAATGTTTCCATAAATATACTGGGTTAGTAAAAGTACGGCAACTTTTACTAACTTTTAAATATCTTTAAAACCGCTAAGCCGACGTTAGTACCCTTTACTCCAGTTTTCAGGTTCCTAAACCCATCGGATTGGGGCGTTAAAAATCTCGTTTATTTTAATGCATCCAAAACACAATCATGTTCTTTGTCGCGAATACTCATCCTCTACTTACAAGCGGCCAAGTTTTACAGAGCAAAGATACCTTTAATCTTGTGGGCGTCACATTTGAAAGTAACCTTAACTGGCATAAACACATTGTATCTATAGCCACGGCAGCTTCAAAAAAGCTTGAATTTCTCTTTCGAGCCAAAAGTATTTTTCCCTTCTAATTTATACACTATATATGTATCCCAAATCCGACCTCCCTTGGCATATTGTTCTTATATTTGGGGCATAGCGTCCCCCACAACGCATTTTGATTCCATCCAAAGAAGAGCTATTTGTCTCATTATCGATCCCTTACTTACAAAAAGGCTTTCCTCTCTTGCCCATCGTGGGGCTGTGGGGGTTTATCGCTTTTTATAGGTACTGTCATGGCTTCTGCTCTGAAGAATTGTCCAGAATAGTTCATTCGCTCACGGTTCCCACCAGAGAAACTCGTGGTGCCGCGCGTATGCATCCCTATACGGTCTAACTGGACAGGCCCCGAACTTCCCACTTTGTTCGTTATCGGCACTATTGCCAGATTTTCAAGTTTTGTGCTACAGGTATTTATTTTAGTTTTTTTTAAATCGAATGCCCTATTTATTTTTATTGCATTAAATTGGGCGGATAAAATTAGGTGGTTTATAAAATTTCAAAATTCTGATTTTATTAGTTGTCGAGATATAATATACCTTATTTTCGGCAAATTGTAATTTAGCGCCTACATATTTTTAAAACCACTAAAGTGATGCTTTTTAAACAAAGAGATATACACGCATAAAACAATAGAGTTAGCCTAAAAAAATGCTGTATATTTTTGAGGGCATAAAAAGTGCTTTTGAATTTTTACGAATTAAGTTGCGGGCACGTTGCGGTTATGTGTGGCCCGACCTTAATACGTATATTATTTAAAAGAATATGCAGAAGAATATAGTTTTCTAGGGCTTTTGACTGGTTCTGCGCGAATAATCTAAAATCTAATGACAAAAAATCATGCCAAATAATGTTTTCTTTACGTGATCTCCTAAATTTGGATAATCCCATTAATGTTAAGTTTCTAAGGGCTCTAATCGATCCTAAATTGTCGTGAAATCAGCACATAGATTAAGTAGCTGCAAGGTTAACAGAAACGATCTTTTTAAAAATAAATCTTGTAGGCAAAGTCTTAAATTCAGTTATATAGATGGCTTATGATGCACTATTAGAAAATACTTGCATCTGCTATTCTACCGTGTGGGTCATACCTGCCGTCTTTTTAGTTTACAACGCCGGATTTTAACGATCCGTGAGCCAGCGACAGATTTTCGTGACCAATTTTCTCTTAGTCCAAAACTCGTAAAATGCTTTAAGAGGGTGGTACATAATTTTTAATCTTTGGACAAACCACGAAGGCTAAGCCTAAATACTAACGTACCGTGGGTGTCTTAAGCGAGGCAAGAGGGAGTTTGTTGACACGGAACTTAAATACTTGAAGATTTGGGGGAAGGAAAGACCTCCGCGGGCAGCAGGTTTCACAATCTAGAAACTCTAGGGAAAAAAGAACGAACAAAGTGGGAAGTTCGAGGCCTGTCCAGTTGGACCGTATAGGGATGTATACGCGCGGAATTACGAGTTTCTCTGTTGGGAACCGTAAGTGGAGGAACTATACTGGACAATTCTTCAGAGCAGAACCAATGAAAGTACCTATAAAAAGCGATAAATCCCCCACAGCCCGACAATGAGCAGGAGAGGAAGCCTTTCAGTAAGTGAAGGATCATCAATGAGACGAATAGCTCTTCTTTGAATAGAATAAAAAATAAAAATCAATCAATAAATTGTTGTAAGCGTCAGCCGTGGCGACGATGGTAGAATTGTATAGGGTGCTCCAAAGAAAAAGATACATATTAAACTTGTTTTTTTTAAATGGAATAACCTGTTTAGTTTAAATGGTAGGAATAATTTTTTTTTGCGATACCTATACCAAAAATGTAACGTTTTTGAAATATTTAGGATTTTAAAAACATTCTGGACAAAAATGGTATTTTAATATATCCTACCTTACTTACCCTTGACTTTGTATATTATGTTAGATTACTTAAATATTAACTGTACCATCACCTACATTAACATTTTTACTAGAAATTATACAGGCCGTCCAGAAATTAATATATTATTTAATAATAGTTTCTGGACACCCTGTATAATTTTCAGTAAAAAATTAAATATGGGTTATTGTACACCTAATATTCTAGCTTTTTAACATATTATATAAGGTCAAGCCTAAGTAATGTAGGATAAATAAAAATTTTGTTTTTGTCAAATTTATTTTAAAATTCTAAATCTCTTAAAAACCCTACATACGTTAGCTTTATTATTGACATTCAATTTAATTTTAAATTAAATAAATACATATATAATACGTTAAAACTGCTACACATAAAAGAAATTTTAAACAGGAGCCACAAATACTTATTAAAATGGGCACAATTGATTCATTGTGGCGAGCGTAGTGCAGCGGTAACGTACCAGCTTCTCACCGCAACGATCCGGGTTCGAATCTCGGAACCGGACATTGGCATTTTAATCGCTCGTCACCTCACAGATGGCTTGGTAAACCACTGTGTAGTATTCTGCCTACCCCAGGTAGTATTTATTTTAAAAAATAACGTCCGTGGTGGCACTACCGCGTTGTCTAAAAGGTGCTGTAAAATGCAAAAATTGCATGTTGGATAACGTTGACGGAACAGCGTGGAAAAGGGGTTAAACATCTAATAACCCGACACCCACGGTACTCTGGTACTTAGGCGTAAAAGCCTTCGTGGAGTGTTAAAAAAAAGATAAAAAAAGCAAGTAATAAAACATTTAACTAAAATAAATATCCAGGTTTGCGTCTGAAACAAACCCGTATTCGACCCGTATTAGGGCCCGCAAGAAAATGCCAAGAAAAACAATTCACATCATTTAGTATGCTCGAACTAACCAGAACATATTTTTTTAAATAAAGCTAGTAGATAAAGACAGGGACTAATCGTTTACCTTTCCTTTTACTCACGAAATTTTGTCGAACATGTGATACGACAACGAAGTCTTAGGTGGAAATTTATTAGTCAGGTCAAATATGGGTAAAATAAAATATCGGCTGGTATTGATTTTTAACTAATACATGTTTTTCGGTTATTTTAGTACACAGGGCAGTTTTACGTAAAAAAATCTTTGTAATTAAATAAATTTATAATAATTTTTAAGCATATTTATGTATAAACAGGTAAATGTAATTATTTGTTTGACATATCATAAAACATGTAGACTAAATTTGCGGCGCTTTTGAAAAGGTAAACAAATGAAATATCGATAAATTTAACAATACCTGTATTATTTATATACTTACATTATACCATTCATTGAGTGATAATTGCAACATTGGTCTTACCTGAAACAAAAAGTAAACTATTATTAGAATTCAGCAGATCAAACCTTAAGTTTTTATTTAAAATATAGAGCCACAAATGACAAAATTTTCTTTTATATTTCATCATAATAAAAATGTAAATTACGTATTTAAAATATGTAAATACCAAAACGAAACTTTGCACTTTTTAATGCTACTCTGTATGTACCAACTAGGTGAACCAGTAAACTTTTTTATGCTTATGAAAATTAAAAGAGAAGTCTAAGACCATTGTCTTTATTTCATTTTCTCACAAAATGTTTCGGGCAGTACTATCTCTTTCCGTTGTGACGTAATCTGGAAAATTACACTTAAGAACAAATAGTGTGCCATAGTGATATTCTGTTGAAAATCAACTAAATATTTCAATTTTTATTTTAAACGGACCAGTTTTAAACTTGAATACTCTTTAGTAAATGCGGCTGATAATTATTACCAGCTGAATAACCATTCGTAAAAAATCCCGCTATACAAAAATAAAAAGAGGTTTATTTATATTTGTCTCAAAAAAATTTAAAAAAATATTAAAAGAACTCGAACGTGCAAAAATTTAAAATTTTAATTACCCTTTTACAAGGATAAAAAGTTTTAAAATTTAAATTTGTGTTCTTTGACCCAAATGATTAATTTTCGTCAGTTCTGTGGACCATGTCGCTTTTTATAAATCTTTAGAATTTTTAATTTGCACTTAATTTACAAAATTCCCAGTAGCTCTTAAGCCAAGTTCAGGCACGGCTAGTAATTTAGTCGAGTAGCAAGTAATTTAGTAATCTAGCGCGTGCGGTCGTAGGAAAATTCTATTTTCCTACGACCACTAATAAAAATGACATAAAATGCACTCCTTGATCCTTTAGAAAACGAATAATATCACACGCGTGTTAAAATCTACTTTTTAACACTGGTGTTGAAAAATATACGACAGTGACAGATGCTTAAATTCCGTTAAAAAGATATTTACAGTACTCGCAGGTACATATTTAATGTTTGCCCAATATCAAATGTGTATTGAATAACATTAACTTTATTTTGCTTTACTTTTTTTTGCTACGTTAGCCTGTTTTTGCTTGCGCGACGCCACTGCTACTCCTTGACGTTTGCACAAACTGGTCTGAAAGATAATCAATTAGTAGATACTCGCCACACGACTAAAATACTCACTACTCGACAAAATTACTAGCCGAGTCTGAACTATGAGCTGAAAGACGATACGCTAATTTCAAATAGTCAATGTCGCATTTAAGATCCATATAATCTCTTATAATAAGCCGAATTTTAAAACAATATTACGTTGATTCAGCATGCGACACTTATTTTTACTATATTATCGTTTTTGCAATTTTTTTTTGATAAAACACTAGGTTGGCATACAATATTTTATAAAAAAAAAATAGAAAAGGAACAATAGTAATAATAAGGTTACTTGGATTTTTAATTTTGATAATAAATATCCTGTAAACGAAATGTTTTTCACTAAAAAACCCTTGTGTACCAAATTTGGTCGTAGTTGCTCCCCACTTTCGAAACAATTACCATATTTTTCGTAGAATGGTCTATTTTTCTACATTAATCATTTTCTTAAAATAGAATTAAAATTAGAAATTATAATTTTGTAATACTTTCTAAAAGCATTTTTCGTTTAAATATGATTTAATAACCAAAAAACTATAAGCCTATTAAAGAAATAATACAATATTTGCTTTGTACAGCTTTCATTAAAATTTATAAAAGCCAGATATCCCTTTTAATATTTTTCAAACAAATTAAAAAATCCGATATAAAAGACCTGGGTGAAAATTTATTTTTATTACTTTTTAATGAATATAAAAGCTTCGCTAATGTTAATTTGCTTTTCTGTGGGACACATCGTACTACGAAGTTTTATTCGTAGTAAAATCTGCTTTGTTTTTCATTAAAAGCTTTTTATAATAGTTTTTGGTTAAATTTTATTTAATGCAGTAAAGCTCGACATAGTTGCTTTTGTATTTTAATTGTTTTTTTTTTTTTTTTTTTAGTTTATTGATATTTAGATGTTCATCAAATATTTCAAAATTTCAGGCAGGAAAAACAATTTGCTGTTAAGTGGGGTTAATAAATTAAAAAACCCCTGAAAATGACTATATTCAAAAAACAATTAGGGTAGTAGAAGTAGCTGACCTTCTTTTCTTTCAACAACTTAAATTTGTTTTTGGCCCTTTGATTTTATGACTGCACTACGTTTATTAGTTATTCTGTTATTGGCACCTTTCTGAAAAGCTTATGAAAAATGCTTTTCGTTGGCAATAAAAACTTTAGGAGTAAAATACATTACTTCCCTGAAATTAAAGCAATTAAGAATTATTAATAAATTAAAATAATACTTCTTGTAGAGCTAACCCGCCCCATAAAAAAATCTGGTTAGTTTTCTTTCTGAATTTTGTCAAGAAACAAGTAATAGCAGCTGGTTTTTGTTAAGCGCTTGTGCAATAGAACTAACCAGAACTTTTTATGAGATAAGTTAGGACTACAGGAGGTATAATTTAATTATTTATTTATTTTTAATTAATTTTATATTATTTAAATGGACATTTTTTTGATATTCTTTATGAACTATTAAGTACGATTTATTATGATTTTACCCCAAATTTTTATGACCAACAGAAAGCATTTTTTTATCAAGTTCTGCAGAAAGTTGCCACATAAAGGTGTTCCCATTTAAGATTTTAAAGTGAATCAGGGTGTAGCTTAAGCGGTTGATAAAGATGTTTTAAAAATACGTCATTTATTTACGAGTTTTATAGAAACGGTTTTTTTATTTTTTGATATTTTTATTATTATTTGGTTTAGAAAATAAAGCCATTGTAAGTTTTAAATAATTAATAGTTTAGTAACTAAAAAAACACGCTTTTATATGCAACCGAACTAAAAATTAGAAAATAATTTTTCATTAAAAAAATATTGTCATTTCATAGTAAAAAGCGTGGGGTGCATTTTACTATTTTTCATAACTTTTCCATCATAGATATTGGCAAATATAATAATTATAACATTTAATATATTAAGCACCTCACGCTTTTTACTATGAAATGACAATATTTTTTTTAATGAAAAATTATTTTCTAATTTTTAGTTCGGTTGCATATAAAAGCGTGTTTTTTAGTTTTTTAGACTATTAATTATTTTTCATTTTTAGTTCGTTATATCAATTAACTTTGCTACTCTTGACAAAATGGCGAAAAATTTTTTTAGTGAACAAGAGTAGCAAAGTTTGAAATGTTGCCAACAGATGGCAACCCACTAAAAAATTTTTTCGCCATTGAGTAGCAAAGTTTGGAATTTTGCCAACAGATGGCAACCCATGTTTTGTTTTTATAATATAATGGAATTTCTTTTTCCTGGCGATCCAAAGCAGGATAACGGGATACTGTTTGCAGATTATTGCATTGTCATGGGTCCTTAATACGTGTGCAAAGTTTCAAAGAAATCGAATAGCTGGAAGTTGGTTAAAATTAGGCTCAAAGATTCCGTTACAAACATAGCCAGATAGTTACAACCCAAGTTAATAAAGCGTGTTAAAAACACACCCTGTCTGCCATGGATATATGAGACTCTGCATAAATCGTAATTTACATAACCCCATTATCTCAGCTATTCCCATTAGAAATACCACTAAACAGAGATCGATATAATAGTATTACCAGAACAATGTTTGGCCATCGTAAATTAGAATACAAGCAACTGGAACTTGCTTGCTAATTATTCTTTGTGTCAGGCCTTTGTCTGCCATTTAGAGCACTGACATTTCAGTTGTCACCAAAGAGGACCTATTAAAGAGGCCTAGATAATAAGATAGAACTAGTAATACAGGTTTTATCGTATAAGTCAAAAATAAACCAATTTGCTATGACCTTACTTTTATTTATTTTTAATCTTCGAGCTTAGGCTCTTATTTCAGCTTAACGAATAAAAAAGAGTTTCGGACTTCCATTGTTTTTAGTACATATATTCACAATTGGGAATTCAAATTAAAAAGCACAGTGTTGTAATTCGGTTAAACAGCTGATAAAAATGGGTATCTAGATTCAATTTGGCGAAGAATATTTACATAAATTACCACATGAGTTATTAAATTTCACGAAAAGTAATAGGCATCATTGTTTGACAACCTAAATAACGCAAAGCAGGATAATAGTCAGTATTTCAAGAAAGTTTATATATAGCCCTAAAGCGTAAGTTCTTCGTTATTTCGACTTGAACTGCAGATAAACCAAAACCTGACTTCGCACGTTTTGCTTCATTGCTGAATTTTAAACGAAATCCATGATGGCAACCACTTAAACGCTTAACACTAGTTGAAGACTAACTATTTTCTTATTTTTAATTACATTCATCTTATAAATCATACAAATTCTTTAAAAAATAGAATATTAACTGCAACAACAGAAAGCAAAACTTGATTATAAAATGTCATTATGTTCTAAATTTGCAACTGCAACGTTGCCAAGTCGCTTAATTTTAGTTTTCAATAGTATCCTTTTAACAGTTAGGTTCGCGTAGTACCGTCTCTGTTCGTTTTCTAAACGAATTTTTCGTAAACTAATCTAATTCCCAAAGCTACTGAAATTATGTATATGATTTAAGTACCTTTTTGTATATTTCAATATTAAAAATACCCAAAAAATTCCAAACGTAATTGAGCGAAGTTAAATGCCTGCAGGCTTGGAGGCTGGACCAGATATTGCATTTTATGTTTAAACATTTAAACAATCGGACATTCGATTAAAATTAATTTTGTTTTCGACACAAACATTGTTTTTATTTTATACTAAATTTAAATTATAAACTTCAGTTTCTTGTTTGGTAAAGGTTATTATTTGTTTTTCCTTTTGGAATCACTTGACAACTTTGATCTTTTGATTTATTTTTGTACAACGGATAGTAGCCGTAGTATTTTAGATCAGTTGTGTTATTATTGTTTTAAATATATTACCAATTCTTTAAATATGTTTTACAAGAGGGTCTATGAAACATAAAAATGGCACCACCCAACAGCCATATGATGAACATGAAATGCTTATTTTTAGGCAAAAACAATGGATCTGGTAAAAGAAAAATCTAATATGTTTAAAATAAAACAAAATTTTAAAAATACTTTTTATAAGGGCAAGTAATTAACCTAAACCTTGCTTAAATGCCACTTATAGTAAAAAAAAGTTATAGTTGCTCTTTATTTAATAAAAATATCACACATATTGAGAAATAAAAAGGTGTTTAACTACATTTTTATTACTAAAAGCTTTAAAAGAACATATTTTTTAGGGCTTTTTATAATATTCTTCCCATATTTTTTTGTCATTTCATACCAAGACAAAATGGCCAACTTTTTGATATAGGTCAACTTTTTTATTTTAAAAGAACACCGTGTCTTTTTTCTTTATTTTTAATACTAATTCTTATTTCATTAAAAAGAATTAACATAAGCTATGCTTATTTGAAATATTAATGGATTTATTGACTTTTAAAAATTTGAGAGCATGGCGTGTAAAAGTGTTATTTGTCAATTAAAATTTGTTACACACAAGGTTACAGAAAAAAATAAACGTCATTTAAGCTAAACGTTATTTACTAAATTTCAGTTTCACTTAAGCTAAATTACTTTTTTCAAACTTTTGTTATTATTATATTATTTATAATATGTAGATCTTTGTTGCCGTATTTTTCTCCGCAACTCTGTGTGTACTAAATTTGTATTGTCAAATAATACTTGAAATTACCATACATGCAATTTTTTAAAGATCGATAAATTCATTATTTTTTCAAATAACCATACCTTATGTTATATTTTTTTAAACGAAAACGATTCAATTGTAGAATAGTAGAAAAATATACATGGCGTTTCATTTAAAATAAAGAAGTTTTTCCAGGTCGGAAAATCGGGTATTTTAATTTTGTGTTTAAGAAATGACATCATAATATGGCTTTTGTCGTGAACCGCATCTTAATACCTTTATAGTAGGGGAGGTAGCGCTTAGTTTTTATACCAATTTTATACCGAATAAATTTTATTTGTTGTAGTAGAATAGTGTTAGATAGTCATCCCAATGAGCGTCAGTCGCCGCTCTTACGAGTCAACGGTAGCAGCATCTGAAAGTCGTATTGCATTAAATTCTGTCGCATTAACGGAAGGATTCGTGCCCATTGTTACCTGTATACAATGAAACATTTAAAATATAATGGGCTAACTGTAAAATCAGATAAAACAAATAAAGAAAGTTAAATACAGGGTTTGGCAAGAAATGTATTTTTAAAAGTCGTTGTAAGTTACTGTCTCTCCAAGGTTTTACTTTAACAGAATAAAACTTTGCATTAAAATAAATATTGGTCTGGTTTAGAACCCCATTGATTTGGAGTTCAGTCTAATGAATAAAAAATGAAATACTGACGTTTTTTGTCAAAAAAGTGATTTTGAGCATCTAGGCGCGACCTAACATCAAACGGTTGGTGGGTTAAAAAAGGGCGTCTTTGAAACACAAACTTCCTAAATGGTTAAAAATTCCTTTAAATTTTGACATAAAATTTAATTCTCTACATTATTTCCTTATACAATTTTGTCCTGTTTTTAAAATAAAGGTACTTTACTCTTGGTCATTTTTCATACTCTAAGTTATAACTTGCCCTGTATATTACCAATTAAGCAAAAATTTTGTATCTATTAGTTTTGGACCATGCGACCAGTTTTCCCAAAAGAACGTTTAAGGATCTCAAAATTTTCAGTCCATTTGTCCTCTTGCAACACGTATCCTGGGACACACTGTATACGTGGCTGACGTATGATCCACCATCTTCAATACTGCTGACTATTAGTTTTTAGTTTAAAATGATCTAAACAACTGTCTCAAAAATTTTGACACGGTATAAAATTACTTTCTGTCATCTTTTTTAACCGACTTTCAGATGCTGCCATCGTTGAATCCACCGCTTCTTGGGCAGCTGACGCTCGCCGCTGTTCAATATGAGGAAAGAGCTGTAATTTATGAAATTTTGAGCCTATTTAAAATTGCTTTTCAAATCTAGCGCTACCTCCTCTACTATTATTTGTTCTAAAGTTATTTGCGATTAAAATAGGTTAAAATATATTTGGACATATTGCATCACAGATTTTATGAAGCGCAAATAATAATCCACATCATATTCCAAAATATCCTGTATTTTATAAACGATGTGTAACCTAATGCTTCTATACTATTAACTTTACACAATACATTTAAGTACGACCTAAACTTTTAGTGGGCTATACACCATATGTGTGCTGCATAAATAACGATGTTGCCTGTCTGACGTAATTACGTATAATAACAATAGATTACACTTAAACTAGGGTTTTAAGCAGTTTTGCTTTGCCTAATTAAAAACTTAAATCATTGGATTAAAGTTAAAGCTTCGTCGAGTTGATATGCTACTTAAAATTATTAAAATATTGTAATATATACAAAAAGCTTTCCAACAAGGATACGAAACTTTCAAGAAGTAATTCTTCCGTTTTTAAAAGATTTAAATAATGCCTTACTTATAAAGAAGGCCATAAAGTACAATAATACACAGTATATAATATTACTATGGCTACTGGCAAGTCCAGTGATGGCTTAGCGTGTAAGGCGTTAAGTCGTTGAGCGCACAACGGACGTGAGGTGGGCTCGGATCCTGCTGAGGCCAAATACTTATTTATAAGTTGGTCGGAAATTTAGTGGTTAGCTCAACACCAGACGGACAAAGTGCAAAACGTATCGACGCTGAAGGCCACCAAAGGACCAGGGCGCCGGAACACACTTTGCCGTGTCCTGCGCAACCGTAGACATGCGGATCCTACTTAGTTGGTAGGTTCAATAGTGCCCCCTGGGTGGGGACGAGGTCTTAAGTTGTTGCTCATAGGACCGTGGTTCGGAATCCACGTTAAGCTGTACAACCGTCCGGCTGACATCACCCATACGTAAAAAGACAGGGCGCACAATAAGCCGAGCGGCTTCAGTGCATGGGTTATCCAGGCCCTATTCTAATCTAATCTAATCTAATGGCTACGGCAAGCACCTCGCATATTTTACAAATAAAATTTCCTAGGAATCACAGTTATTAGGTTTATTAAAAATGACAGTAAAGAAACAAATTAAATATTTAAAAAAAGTTTGTTACCGGCATGTTAAAAACATTGCATTTCAGGACCTTTGGTTATACAAACTTTTTTTAATGTGAGATTAGCTTATAAACAAACTTCCAAATGTTCTTACCGCAATAAAAAACACGCTGTATAAGACTTTATATTTAGAACATTTATTTTAGGTTTTACCTGCTAATTTTATTAAAATAAATGTATACGCAAAATTTGTTAATTTTGCAAAAATGTTTATTTTGAGTATTTGGTATGTGCTTAATATATTTTATTTGCAAATCTGTTATATTCTAGCAATTTGATTTTTGGTAAGTTTATATTTATTACAAACATATTTTAAAATATAAATTGGCTTTTTATAAAATATATTTATTTGCTTTTAAAATTTAGTAATTCTAGAAACAGTACGAAATAACACAACTATATGCGGCACCTGTGCAGCCATGTGCATGGGATATAATAATTATTATATTGTTGTTGAAGTTTTAATGAATACATTTGTTTTATTATAAAACACTGGCAAATATACAAATTACATTACCCTTTTTGAGGTTATAAAGTGTGCCGCTTGTGCAAATATGTTTTACTAAGCAAAAAGCTTTAAATAACTTTCTATGAATATTTTGATTAGTTTTACTAGTATTAAATTGTGTCATTAAAACTTAAATAGTTTCACGGTTTATTTTTATATAAAATTAGGTATATAGTAAAAAATACAGACATAACAAAATAAAAATTTCACTTCTCAATGGTAAATTGGTTTTAATAGGTAATAGACTGTGTGGTCACCATAAAAAAAATTAAACCACCAAACTTGGTATACACTTTTTAATCGAAAATATACAGGGTGATTCTTCACCTGTACGCATAAACTAAGAAAATCATTGCTAAGAACAAAGTATGATTAATTATAATAAAAACAAGCCTAATAAATATTTTTAATTAGGTTAAAAATCAATTTTGCTGTTTTTTTAATCGTTACCATGTTACCAGTTAAAGTACTCTATTCTAGTACACTACATAAAGTGTTCAAAAAGTGACTCTGCAAAGCTTGTTTTTTTTTATCTTTGGACAATCCACGAAGGCTGAAAGCCTAAATACTAACGTTATTTTTTTTAGTTCATGTGTCACTATTTTTAAAATTTGACAGTTTGCAAAAAAATTATTAGAAATTATTGAAAATTAATAATAATAATGAATTTGGATGACTTAAGAAATTAAAAAGGAATTTATACTATTTTAGTATTATTTCTACAAAAAGTAAATAATATAAAAATTTTAAAGTTAAATAATAAATGCATAATTATGAAGAGGATATTTGTCTTTTTAAAAATAAGGAGGCTATGATTTTTTGTTGCAATATAATGTCCGTGCAAAATTTAAGATTAATAAGTTTAGGTAAATAAAACATGTATAAAATGGTATTTTGGAAATTTTTTATACGGTCGTTGGAAAAAATATAGTATGTAACACATGCATAAAGTGTCTTTTTTTACTCATGGGACTGCCGCACTCGCCTAACAGGTCGTGCTATCAAACTTCCCATTCGTAAAAAAGTATCACTTTATGCACTTGTTACATAAATTACTAATTTAAAATTAAATTTAGTATTATAAAAACAAATAATGAATGGTAATTCTTTTTTCGAAATAGTTTAGTGTAGTTTTGAACACAGGTTGGTAAAATTAATGGGCTAATTTTTTTTGCTTTTTAAAAAATAACCAATAAACAAGTCAGGATGATAATGTTTGGTATTCCTAATAATACAATCTACCATGATTTTATTTTTACACGATTGGAATTGCAATTAGGGCTTATAATAGAAATTATACCATTTCTTTTTAATACAGAAAATAGGAGAGTGCTTTTTTTTCTTATCATTACTTTTTTAGAATATAATTTTTTGAAGATATGTTCTGTAGTTTGTGGATTCATTTAATAGATGGTATTTATTTGGGTACACGCCACAATAAAATTAAAAGTACTAAAAAACCAAAAAATTTTAAACAAGTAAACAGATAATTAAAAATCGACGTTTCGGTGGCAAATCTGTCACCGTTGTCAAGACAAATGAAATAAAACTAATAAAAATAAAAACTTACTATTATTTGAGGCTTTAAAATTCACAATTTTTCTGTTTTTTGGGATATTCTGAAAACTTTGACATTAAATGTCAAAACATGCTTGTTTGGTTATAGTGTCATAGTGACATAGATAACTGGTTGCTGGTGTAATGATTGTTTATTTTACAAAAAGGTGAATAGTTAGTTAATTTTTAGTCTTCCTGAAGATACTTCAGTATCAAGCAAAGGCAACCAAGTTTTATTTAAATTAACTGAAATTGATGCTACACATTATCTTTATTTAATAATATATACGCACTTTCTTTGATTTTGCGTTTTTAGAACAAGTTTCCTTTGCTAAAATGCTCGAAGCATCCCAGTTTGATAACAATCATAGAATAAACTGGGATGCTTCGAGCATTTTAGCAAAGGAAACTTGTTCTAAAAACGCAAAATCAAAGAAAGTGCGTATATATTATTAAATAAAGATAATTGTGTAGCATCAATTTCAGTTAATTTAAATAACACTTGGTTGCCTTTGCTTGATACTGAAGTATCTTCAGAAAGACTAAAAATTAACTAACTATTCACCTTTTTGTAAAATAAACAATCATTACACCAGCAACCAGTTATCTATGTCACTATGACACTATAACCAAACAAACATGTTTTGACATTTAATGTCAAAGTTTTCAGAATATCCCAAAAAAAAACAAAAATTGTGAATTTTAAAGCCTAAATAATAGTAGGTTTTTATTTTTATTAGTTTTATTTCATTTGTCTTGACAGCGGTGCCACCGAAACGTCGATTTTTAATTATCTATTTACTTGTTTAAAATTTTTTGGTTTTTTACTACTTTTAATTTTAAATAACTAAAAACAATATACTAACTTTTTTTTATGGGGACAAACCAAGGACGAAAATAAACTGGGGTCTCGGACAACACCCTACTGTGTTCCAGGCCGAAATTGTAGCCATAGAACGATGCGCTAGGGAAATCATCAGAAGGAGCTATGAGAATAAAACCATAGTAATTTATTCGGACAGCCAGGCAGCCATCAGGGCACTCAGTTCATGCAAAATCAGCTCCAAGCTGGTGCGGGACTGCGTAATTGCCCTGGAAGAGGTGGGTGCGTCCAACAAGCTAACCATTGCCTGGGTACCAGGACACGAAGGCCACGAAGGCAATGAAGAAGCTGATAAATTGGCAAAGGAGGGGGCTGGTAGGACAATGGTAGGTCCTGAGCCCTACTGTGGTATTCCATCATGCCAGGTAAGGTCATCCATTAGATCATGGATTATGAGGGAATCACAAGACTGGTGGAGGAGAACACCAGGACAGCGTCAGGCGAAAGTGTTCATCAAGGCTTACTCGCCAGAATTTACAAAAGACCTTCTGAATTATAACCGAAAGGCAGTAAGAATAATAGTGGGTCAACTGACAGGTCATTGCAGACTGAATAAACACCTGGAAACTATGGGCCTGGCAGAAGAAAACCTATGTAGGTTCTGCCAGGAGGAGGAAGAAACCGCAGAACACGTATGGTGCTACTGCGAAGCCCTTTGTCGTCTGCGGTTTGCAAGGCTGGGTGAAGAAAAACCTAAAGCGGCAAGATATACCAAGGGGCCAGTTTCAAGCTTGTGGAGTCTGATTAAACAGACCGGCTTGGATAGCGTGCTCTAACCTATGGACGGAGGACACACAATAAACCTGAGCAGGTTGCAGTGTTAGAGGATATGCAATCCACCTCCTAATCTAATCTAATCTAATCTAACTTTTTTTAGTCATTGTTCGTCCTTAACAATTATTTTCCAAGTTTATTTGTATGAATTTGAAATCATTTTTTAGATTAAAGGTTGATTTTTTCTTAATATAATCTGCAAAGTGACTGTGGCTTGTTTATTAGTCACCCTAAAAAGTAAGGGCCCAAACATAACCTTAAACCTCTTCCACAATTATATTTAGTAAACGATCAAAACTAAACAAAATTTCACGAAAAAAATCCCGCGAATAATTATTGGCATATGTGCGCGTGAATTCTTAAGTTGCCAATCTAAAATATTATTTTTGTTAAAAACGATAAAAGCTTTTTAAAATTGTACTCACTATTTCATACATCCTATATATGCCTGATTATTTACTGGGTGCTGTTTTTTCAATCAACCTAGTTTCAAAGCATTCCAGTTTATTTTGTGTGCTGTGAAGGCCTATATTCTTTTCTAATGATATTAGAAAAATATATTATATAAACACTACTATTTACATAATTATTATGAATATTTCTTACTGCAAAGAAACCAAAATAAAAATATAAATTATTTTAATCATCTTAATAGACAAGTATTAAATTTTGGCTTAACAAAACCTAACGTATACTTCGTACCCAACTTAATTATAGGCAAATGATTAACTTTGTAAAGAGGCAAACTTATTTAGCTCTTAAACCAATTGCATTTAATGAAGAATTAAATTATTAAACAAATTAATTTTGACATACACCATTTGCGCCTAACCGGTGTTAACCAGGCCAGTAATAATTTGAATTACATTTTTGTATATATTTTATTTTCTGTAGGAATATTAGGATATATACGGAATTCCGCATTTTTTACGAAATTCCGTATTTTTTACGAAATTTCGTATTTCTTTACGGGATTTGAAATAAAAAGTAGTATGTGGCCCTTCTACGCTTTCGTAATTAGGCATACCATTAGATATAAAATATCAACTTTAAACCTAAAAAGATTCTAGGATATTGCTAAAATTTAAAAAAAATAGTTTTAGGTAATTTTAGACAAAACTTGTACGGATCAGTCCAAATAACAGACTTTTTTATCACTGGACATAAATCAATAAAAAACAAAACGATTTTTAAAGCTTTTAGGTGAGGCTTTAAACATGTTAAATAGTAAAACCGGTATTGTTACTGCGAATTTATAAAATAAAAATAAAGCAGACAATTCACTGCCAATTTTTAAGCTTTTGTAGGCTGATAATTATAAAAATGCGCTTAGCAAAAATAAACCCCTGAAAATTATCAAATCGACACATATTTATGTAAAATACAATACTGGTATGTGTATTTAAAATGCAATTTTATAAAAAACTTTACAAAATATTAGGTTAATATTGTTTACCATTTTTGTGGAAAAAAATGAAGGAATCAAACGGTCAAAGGAAAACGTCAAATTTGTAACCTCTGTCAAAAATACATACGTAAAATTTTAAAAAGTCGTCTCACCCTGTATAATCTACTTACTTAACAGCAATTTACCCATAAAAAGAAGCATTACTATGAGGATATTTAGTTGCCCAAATTTCATTGGTACTGTGACAACAGCTTAAAAATGATAACAGTTTTAAAGTGATAAATAAAATAAGTTTTTTTTTATTCTAACTTTAAAGGTTAATTTATCCCGAAGGAAAGATTTGTTTTAATAAAAAGTACTAACATTATTTTGACCGACTCTATCACCCTTATCATTTATGACCATACCTTTCTGGACAACCTGTATATGAAGACAAATAAAATAATCGTATTATTTTTTCTACTAACTAAACCATTTTGCCCGCTTCGCAAGTGAAATATCTCAACTACGTTTCTTGTAACCTAAATAAACATTAATTTTACATAAGATTTACGTATAACCAGAGTTTATCCAAGATACATTGCAGGCGGGCGTTAATAACGAACTTGGTTTCAGATGCAGTTACAAGTAACTATTTTAACTTTTAATTACATTTCGCCACGAGTACACAGCTTCTTAGTTGCTAAAAGGAGTGCTTAAGAATTACTTGATATATATATATATATATATATATATATATATATATATATATATGTATATATATATATATATATATATATATATATATATATATATATATATATATATATATATATATACATAAAGCAAAAAGGAAAAAATTCCCTACTGTCTTGGTGTATAATACAAAAATATTTTACTCCCTTTAAAGACAGTTAAAGAAAACGTCCTGCTTTTCTATGTTATCCACCACGACTCTCTCCCCAGACCGGTTTCGCCTGCCTTACAGGAACTCCTCAGTGAGACTGTATCGAGTCGTGGTGAATAGCACAGGAAACCAGCGTCTACTTATTAGACAAGTTTCGTTGTCCAGCGGTAGGATATTAAATCCTGCCGTTGATGCCCTACTGAAATCGCATTCAGTAAATACGAGCATCAATTGTAGCGGGGTGGCTGTGTATGTTAAAGCAAAAAGGAAAAAAATCCCTACTGTCTTGGTGTATAGTACAAAATATTTTACTCCTTTAAAGACAGTTAAAAGAAAACGTCCTGCTTTTCTATGCTATCCACCACGACTCTCTTCCCAGACCGGTTTCGCCTGCCTTACAGGAACTCCTCAGTGAGGCTGAATCGAGTCGTGGTGAATAGCACAGGAAACCAGCGTCTACTTATTAGACAAGTTTCGTTGTCCAGCGGTAGGATATTAAATCCTGCCGTTGATGCCCTACTGAAATCGCATTCAGTAAATACGAGCATCAATTGTAGCGGGGTGGCTGTGTATGTTAAAGCAAAAAGGAAACAATTCCCTACTGTCTTGGTGTATAATACAAAAATATTTTACTCCCTTTAAAGACAATTAAAAAGAAAACGTCCTGCAGAAAAGCAGGACGTTTTCTTTATTATTTTATATATTATATTCAATTATGACTTACTGCGCAATCATATGCCTATGGAAAAAAGCATTGGTACAAGTTAATTTAAATGCCTAAATATCATTATTATTGTGGCAACCGTTTAAAAGTTAAGAATAAAATATATGTTTTTATTATAATTGTAAAGGTCAATAACTCCCTAAGAAAGAGCGATAAAACTTTTCTTTATATAAAGTACTATTATTATTTTGGCTCACTCTATTACCTTTATCATTTTTGACCCGACCTTTCCGGACACCCTGTATATGCTATTTTGGTGTTCAAATATAAATAAAAAAAAACAAGTAAAAACTTTAGCTTTCGTTTTTAGAACGGAATTAATTAATTATCTGGTATTCAACGCATTTTAAGTAAAATTGTGTGGTAACATATTTCATAAGGTCATTTCCTTAAATTAAAAAAGGACAAAACAGATACAGAAGAATTAAAAAAAAAAGAAACAAAAATTAATGTTTCTTTAGTACAACTATTATTACTCTAAAATTTAATATACATACTATTAAAATTATAGCATTAAATATTGTAAAACAAGACCCTTTTTTTTAGATATTTTTTTTCAAGATGGCGGCCATTTTAAGTTTTTAATTTTAACTTTAAAATATAGTATTTATGCATTAATTTTATACCTTAAAGTTTTAAATTAACAAACTAACTTGTTCAAAAAATTAAAGGGGTGGGTGACATTAAAAAAATGCACTGTACATGGTGTTTTATTTAAAAAATGTGAGTTTACTGCTGAACTTCTAAGAATGGCTATATTTGTAAAACTGGATATATTACATGTTGACTTTTTTAAGCTCTTTAATAGATCTGTTAAAGGGTCATAAAATATACATTAACCTAAAATATACTACCTACTAGTTCTTTAATTTAAACGACCTTACATCAACAATATTAAAGAAGTTAGTAATAGTACCTACTTAAGTTTGATCACCATGTTGAGTGGGCCTTAACTGTATGAGCAGGTTTAATATCCTATAAAAAGCATTACAAAACTTACACATGTTTTATTGATATTATTTTTAACTACAAATTATGACATTTTTTATGACTTAATAATTATGTTGTCCGAGTGACGCCCCTGACGTTGCTGACATTCTTAAATTCGGAGTTGCATATTTTTAAAAACTTGGCGACAAGTTGCTTGCGAAATGGCGTTTATTTTTCGCACAATATTTTGTTTAAGCTGATCTAATGTGGTTAAATTATCTTTATAGACCCTTGATTTTAGGTAACCCCACAGGAAATAATCATTTAGAGTAAGGTCGGGGCTCCGAGGGGGCCACTGAATATTAGCCCTTCGTAAAAGGAGTCTTCCAGATATTTTTTTAACAAATCTATGGATGTAGCAGTGTGGCAGGTGACTCCATCCCTATTAAAACCAGGTCGTAGCATTATACCCTGTAGCATCTCACAATATTTATCTGCTTTCACCGTTACGGCAACTTCTCTTTTATTTAAAAAAAATATGCAATTCACAAAGCAAGCCAAGGAGAATGAAGAGGACGTTGATGTTTTTGTCGGGTATTATCCACTGACCAAAATCGCCAATACACCCCATTCCGCGAGCAACTTATCACCAAGTTTTAGAAAATATGCACCTCCGGATTAAAAATGTCAGCAACGTGAGGAACGTCACTTGAACAACATAATTTTTAGGTTATAAAAATGTACATTATTTGTGGTTTAAAATAATATCAATAAAATATGTGTAAGTTTTGTAATGTTTCTTTTATCGGATATTGAAACTACTTATCCAGTTAAGGCCCACCCTGAATATTATTTACCTTATAGAAAACCATACTGTACCCCAGAATATACCTAGACTAACAATGACCTAAACCAATATTGGAATTTCTACATTTTCTAATTTCGCACATAAATTAAGTTTATTTAAATCAATAAAATTGTAATTAGTAGTCGAGTGAGCAATCAAGCAAAGTTAACAAATTATGTTTGGATTTGTTTAGACTCTAATTTAATTTTAGTGCCGGCATGTAGTTAGTCGAAATAATAATTAATCGTGGTCATTTGATAACTAAATTATAAACTTCGCATTAACTCGTGCGATTTTGTAAAACGATAAGTTGTTTGTGATTATAAAGTTTCTGAACTAATTTGCAACGCCTATTATTTGAAGCTTTAAACATAAAACTACAATTTAGCAATTAGTTTAAAATATACAACATGGAATAAATCTTGCTTAGTTGTTTTTGGAAAATGTTTTACATTATGCATGACGCATAATATAAATTTAATAACAGTATGACGCAACATTAATTGTTTTACTTATAGTAGACGCACAATTATGTTTTTACTAATAGTATGACGCAAAATTGATTTTTAATAATAGTGTGACGCACCATTTATTTTTTATTAAATTTGTTTGGTTACAGAATATTTTTAGTTTAGGGGATTATTTAAAAAACTGCACGAGACGACATTGGTGGATCTTTTTAAAATTATTTATCATATTCTAAAAAAGAACACTTTCAGAAAAAAATTTAATTTTAAAGAAAAGTGATAATACAGCGTTTTTTTACAATTGTTTTAAAAAAGTATTGTTTTTTATTTAACGTTATTATAAAGACATAATAAAGTACTTCATTTTAGTACACTACATAAAGGTTTAAAACGGTTTTTTTAAGCTCTTTAATAGAAATTTTACATGGTAATTAAATAAATGAACTTAAAAATATTACAACTTCTTTAATTTAAATGACCTCTCATCAGCAGTAATAAAGATGATAACATAAGTGTCGACTTAAATTTTATCACCATATATATTATTTACCCTATAGAAAATCTTACTGTACCCAAGAATATACCTAGACTAACAATGACCCAAATCAATATTGGAATTTCTACATTTTCCAATTTCGCACATAAATTGAGTTTATTTAAATCAAGCAAAATTAACAAATTATGTTTAGATTTGTTTGGACTCTAATTTAATTTTAGTGCTATCACGTAGTCAGTCGAAATACTAATTAATCGTGGTCATTTGATAACTAAATTATAAAGTTCGCATTAACTCGTGCGATTTTGTAAAACGATAAGTTGTTTGTGATTATAAAGTTCCTAAACTAATTTTTAACGCTTAATATTTGACGCTTTAAACATAAAACTACAATTTAGCAATTAGTTTAAAATATACACCCGATGAATTTTGATAAGTTGTTTTTGTAAAATGTTTTACATTATGCATGACGCACCATATCAATTTAATAACAGTATGACGCACCATTAGTTGTTTTACTTATAGTAGACGCACAATTATGTTTTTACCAATAGTGGGACGCAAAATTTATTTTTAATAATAGTATGACGCCCCATTTATTTTTTATTAAATTTTTTGATTACAGAATATTTTTAGTGTAGAGGAGTATTTAAAAAAAACTGTACGAGACTACACTGGTGACTCTTTTTAAAATTAATTATCATATTCTAAAAAGAACACTTTTAGAAAACAATTTAGTTTTAAACAAAAGTGATAATACAGCGTTTTTTACGATCGTTTAAAAAAGTATTTTTTTTTTTTAAAGTTATTATAAAGACATAATAAAGTACTCCATTTTAGTACACTACATAAAGGGTAAAAACAGTTTATTTTTTTAAGCTCTCTAATAGAACTTTTAAATGGTAATAAATATAAAGTTACTAAAAAATACTACAACTTCTTTAATTTAAATGACCTCTCATCAGCAGTAATAAAGATGATAGCATAAGTGTCGACTTAAATTTTATCACCATATATATTATTTACCCTATAGAAAACCTTACTGTACCCAAAAATATACCTAGACTAACAATGACCTAAATCAATGTTGGAATTTCTACATTTTCTAATTTCGCACATAAATTGAGTTTATTTAAGTCTATAAAATTGTAGTTCGTAGTCGAGTAGGCAATTAAGCAAAGTTAACAAATTATGTTTAGATTTGTTTAGACTCTAATTTAATTTTAATACTATCATGTAGTCAGTCAAAATACTAATTAATGGTGGTCATTTGATAACTAAATTATAAACTTCGCATTAACTCATGCGATTTTGTAAAACGATAAGTTGTTTGTGAATAAAGTTCCTGAACTAATTTGCAACGCTTAATTTTTGAAGCTTTAAACATAAAACTACAATTTGGTTATTAGTTTAATAATACAACATGCGATAAATCTTGATTAGTTGTTTTTGTGTTGTTTTACCTTATTTATGACGCACAATTTCAATTTATTAAAAGTTTGACGCACCAACCAATAATTTTTTACTCATAGTAGACGCACAATTATGTTTTTACTAATAGTATGACGCACCATTTATTTTTTAATAATAGTATGACGCACCATTTATTTTTTAATAAATTTGTTTTTTTGCAGAATGTTTTCAGTGTAAAGAATTATTTGAAAAGGAACTTCACGAGACTAGATTGGTGGATTGTTTTAAATTTAATTATCATATTTTAAAGAAAGGATACTTTTAGAAAAATATTTAATTTTAACCAAAAGTAATAGTATAGCATTTTTTCATATTCGTTAAAAAAAGTGCTGTTTTTTAACGTCATTATAAACATATGATTAAGTATAAAGTAGTCTATTTTAGCACGCTACATAAAGTTTTAGAACAGTTAGTTTTTTTTACAGTAGCGGTTTAATTTCACACTTTAAATTCTTGTTTAATTTTAATGCTTACTAAAATTTATTTGAAAATAAATTTATATGTAATAGTTAACGCGATAACAACTAAACCAAGAAGTCAAGTTACCATAAATTCTGCCATTACTTTTTTGTTTATGTGTCCCCAAAATAAAAATTTGACAGTTTGCGGATAGATTTAACAAATATTAAAAATTAATAAAAATGATTAATTTAGATAATTCAAAAATTAAAATTATAAAATATATATGATTGCAGATAAATAAAGTATGTAACAGGCAGTCATCTTTTTACTCATAATATTGTCACGCTTGTATAAATGCTCGTGTTTTCAAACCTCTTATTTGTAAAAAACAAGTATCTATTTATGTCCCTATGTAT
The DNA here is from genome assembly GCA_014170235.1 of Listronotus bonariensis. Classification (NCBI taxonomy): domain Eukaryota; kingdom Metazoa; phylum Arthropoda; class Insecta; order Coleoptera; family Curculionidae; genus Listronotus; species Listronotus bonariensis. The sequence continues at coordinate 31,817 of JACEGR010005043.1, read as the reverse complement.
TTTATTTTTATAAATAACCTAATTAAGGCCCACGCGTCCACAAAATAATTGTAAAACAGTAACATACAAAAGACAGGCGAAATTTACAGGAAATGAAGCATGCAACTAACGCCATATAATCTAAACAACAAATGCATTGTCCTAATATTAAAACATATTTAATACACTACTGGATAAAAAAAACGGACTAACAAAATTTTATATAAATTAAATCTTAAATAACTTTTTGTTTTTTTGGTCCGATTTAAAATATCTGTTGGTCCAGTTGTAGCTGCTTCTATCAAAAACATTACTTAATATAAAGCTGACAAAAGTTTTATGGATAATGTGGTATACAGGGAAGAGCTAAATGTCGTATTTTGACCCAAATTTTTGAACACCCCTGTGAAAGTATTTAAGGTTATAATTTTTCACCAGTGTATTGGATTTAAGAGCCCCATTTTTTTCAATTTTTTGTTTGTTTATATCAGTATTTTTATTTAAAAACAAAATACAAATTTTTAAATATGACAATTAAATTTGTGTATTAGATGTCAAGTAATAATTTTACATTTTCCCTAATTTTTTTAAATTAAATTATAAAAAAATATTTTCTTTAGTTAAGTGTGTAGTTTCCCAATTATCTCTAGCTCAGTTAATATTCAAAATAGAAAAAAGGTGTAAATAGAAAACATGTAGATAATTATCTAATAAAAAGGTGTTACCTGACATAATATAATGTTAAATTTTACGCCCGGTCGTACAAAAAGTTATTTAAGATGTGACAAGGTGTTCAAAAATTTAGTTTATGATGCACTTCTCTGTATAACACCCAATCCTAAGAAACTTTTTACAATCCCTATACTAAATACTCATTATTATGGAGGGCGTAAAAGTGCAATTTTACGCCCGATCGTACAAAAAGTTATTAAAGATTGAAGTTGAAACAAAATTTTTGTTTGTTGCTTTTTTTGTCCAGGAGTATATTCACAGTATTAACATTACATATGAAAAAATTTTAATGTTTAGTAAAGCCAAATGTGTTTATCATAATATAAAATACTTAAAATTAATTGGTAAAAACTTCTAAAACTTTCCCAGAAACTTTTCCTAACACAATTTTCAAGGCATCTAAATGTTTTCCCGTCCCTAAAACAATTTTATTAGAACAAAAAACAAAGAGGATCGCATCAAAGATATCTGATATCATCCTTTTAGGATTCGTGTCCCTTTATTTAACTCTCTCAAGTTTAGTTTCATTAAAGAAGGGTATGTTTACAACTTTCCTTGTAATTGTACGAAACTACCAGATTCAAACTTCTTGTGCTAAAAGGACATTCTGGGGTTCACCAGCATCATCAAACTTTGTTTAATTAGAGTCCTTTATTTTTATGGTAAAAACTGGTCGCCTAGAAACACCCGTTTATATTTAATTTTACCCTTTATATTTAAATTTAATTAATTCCTGAAATACTTACCCGTTTTTTATGGTATATTTTGTAAGTATCTTTAAAGCTGATTAATTAAGGAAAAATGTTGTTAGTTACATTAAGTTTACATTTTTGGGTTAAGAATCTATTAGATATCCATGATATTTTCTGACTATGTTTTTGTATACCGAGTGTCAGCGAATTTATTAGACAAGCCATAATTCCTGGAGTATCAGATATTTTAATATGAGGCTAGGGTTAATAGTATACGAAGGGCAGAGTTTTTGCATATTTTTCATTTTGCAGTCATTTTCCACACACAAAGTGAATTTTATTATCTTTGGATTCCTGAGACAATTTTTATCAAAACGTAATAGTTTACGTTTTTAGGCCTGCTTGATTTTTTTAAACCTTTTTTAATATTGCACCTAACTTTTTTCGAGTTTCTCTGTTGGGAACCGTGAGTGGAAGAACTATACTGGACAATTCTTCAGAGCAGAAGCCATGGAAGTACCTAGGAAAAGCGATATTTCCCCCACAGCCCGACGATGGGCAAGAGAGGGAAGCCTTTCCGTAAGTGAAGGATCATTAATGAGACGAATAGCTCTTCTTTAAATAGAATCAAGAATGCTTAGGGTTGTGGGGGACGCCATGCTCCAGATATGAGAACAATATTCCAAGGGAGGTCGAATTTGGGACACATATAAAGTGTATAAATTAGAAACGGAAAAATACTTTTGGCTCGAAAGAGAAATCCAAGCTTTTTTGAAGCTGCCGTGGCTATAGATATAATGTGTTTATGCCAGTTAAGGTTACTTTCAAACGTGACGCCCACAAGATTGAAGGTGTCTTTGCTCTGTAAAACTCGCCGCTCATAAGTAGAGGATGAGTATTTGATGACTCTTCTCGCGACAAGGAACATAATTGTATTTTGGATGCATTCAAATGGACGAGATTTTTGGCGCCCCAATCCAATATTAAATTAAGATCCTGCGATAGAGATATCTGCATCGCTCTGCGTTTATTTTCCAAGTCAGGTTTAGTGATGGGTTTAGGAACCTGAAAACTGGTGTAAAGGGTACTATCGTCGGCGAAACTATGAATGGAATTAGTTGTGGACGAAAGAAGGTCGTTGATGTGAAGAAGAAACAATGTTGGTGCCAGAACTGAGCCCTGAGGGACTCCAGCATTTACTTGGTGAAAGCTTGAAGAATGGCCGTCCACAATAAAGTGATATACGTCGATCAGATAGATAACTAGAGAGCCAAGTACAGAGTTTAGTTGAAAGACCATAGGAGGGAAGTTTATTAAGAGTGCGGCATGCCAGACCTGGTCAAAAGCTTTGGAGATATCAAGAGCAACGATCTGGGACTTACCTAGAAACTTATCCCAACAGTGTGATACGAAGAAAGAAGATCTGCTGTAGATCTTTTGTGGCGAAATCAATACTGCCTGTCATACAAAAGTACATCTAACTACCATAATTTGGCGAAACTTATTCTAAAAACCTTAGGTGATGTTAGAAAAATTCAATTGGTTTTAGTAACTAGTATAAAAGATAGGATAAATCAATTTAGCAAATTAACATTTTTGTGTCTAATTGCTATTTTTAAAATGGCAACCCTTTTTAGACAAGCACTTTTTAGGAAAAGGAATTTCTTGACGAACTAATAATACCAAATTATTTCCAATCGAATTAAAAATAAAGACCTAAATAAAGGATGAGCCCCACCTAGATAAAATATAACAAAAAAGGCCTAACAATCAAATTGGCGTAAAAACTTTTTAAAATGGTAAATTCCTTATTAGAATTGTTTTAGGAGTCCAATGATTTTCACATACAGGTTCAGTTAAATAATATAACACATAGGCAATGTGAAGAAAAAAGACAATCCAACTAAATACCAGCATGTAAACAGGCGTGAATCATAGTGCTTATTTGTTATTATATTGCCGGCCGATGAACCAAAACGCATTACTCATATTGTATATATGGCGTTAAAAATTTTAAAATTGGAGTTATTTCCGAGTAAACCAGAAGTAACCGGAAAGTAAGAAATATGCTCGCCCTCTCCTCTTCCCATACTATTTACCTGTACAAAGTATCACTTTAATATATTTAATAATTACGGAGTTACGGCTTGTCAAATAGATTCGTTGACACCTGGTATTTTAAACATCCTTTTGATAATTTATGGGAACAAACTATTCCAATACTATTTTGTCTAAAAAATATTTTTTAGACGATTATATTGTAGCGCTAAAATATACATATACAGGGTGGTCAAAAGTGTTTAATTTTGTTTTTCTAAAATTAGAAAAAAATTGTGTTTTGTTTTGGAAAATTGTAAATTATCGTACAATATTTATTCATTTTGCCATTATCTTTATAATAAAAGTCCCCTTCTTTCTTTATCTTATAAAAAGGACAAGATATTGAGATCGGGTAATAATTGAGTTAAAATGTGTCACTTAAGCTACTTTTTGGCATAACAATTTTAGTAGCTCCGAGGTCTAGTACCAAAGGGGCACTATGAATATTTTTTTATGAAAGGGGGACTATGCAACACCCTAATTTCAAGGCCCTTTGATTTTTAACTCAACTAGTTTTATTGTTAAAAATCGTCCTTGGCATTTCAGACTTGCAGGCGTTTAAAAAATTGTAGATCCAGTTTATAAATATAATACGGTCTTTAATAGTTATTTTTGTACCAAGGGCATAAAACTGCACCTTTACGCCCGCGGCTGAAAGTTGCTGTGGGCATAAAAGTGCTTTACGCCAGAGGTGCAAACAATATTTTTGTACGACTGAAATTAATATACAAGCATTCTCTGAGGTTAGGAGAAAATTTGTCAGCTTTTAATGTTTTAAATTGAAATCAGTATACTTTTAACACATTTTTAAGTAAATAAATAGTTGTTATACCGAGAAAAAAAATGGAGCATTATTTAATTTTATTTTTTTTAATTAATTAATAAATGCCGGCGTTTTTAATACTTTTTTGTCCTAGGGAGTAAAAGTAGTATTTTACGCCCTCATTTATAAATGCGGGCGATTTTAATATTTTTTTGCCCTAGGGCGTAAAAGTGCAATTTTACGGCCTCAAATGTATATGTAGAATTGTATTTTACACCCGGTCGTACAAAAAATATTTTTTTCCTTAGCTTTAAAATAAGACAAGGTATCAAGATTAGGTAAAATTTAGATAAAAACGTATTAGTTTAACTATATTTTGGTATAAAAATTATTTTGGCCCAGCGCCAACTTTTTTTAATGATAAACGGGGTCATGTAGCATCTCGTTTTAAAGACCTACTCTACTTAAAGCCTTTTTGTTTTTGAAAATAGGCCCAGGCCTTCCAGACTTGCAAGCCTATATATTATAAAATTTATTTTAATAATTAATACTCTGACAAAACAATATAGACTTTTTGCTGCGAACTAAAAAAAAACTTAATTTTAAGCAACAAAAAAGGATGAAAAAAATTAAACGGTCTGACAGGCATTAAATTCAATGGGACCATTAGGTCTTCCTTCAATGAACCTTTTTAGGCCCCCTTGTTAATGGAGAATGTTTCAAAGTTTCATTTCGTGTCCCTTTCTCAATACTGGGACGTTGTAGCAGGACGTTCTGAATACATATTGGATAGTTACTTTGTGTTAATACCAAATTGAAAGTTTTAATACACATTTTCGGATTTTCAAACAGATTCTATTATTGAAAATTTAAAAAAGTTCTGGCTAGTTCATTCAGCGTCTGATAAGGTGTTTTGTATGGAAAATTAGTTTTTCGCCAATTGGCACCATATTTTCGCATTAAAAAAATTCATAATGATTATAAACCACGATCGCGACAATTTTTACTAAAATAAGTGTCTTTAACCCATTTTTATATGAACATTTCGTTATACAGTGTGCGCCAAGATAGGTCTTACAAGAGGACAAATCGACCAACAATTTTAGAATTTTTTAACGTCCTTTTGGGAAAACTGATCGCATGCGCCAATACTAATGAATACAAAATTTTGCTTCGATTGGTAATATACGTTTATACGTAATATATGTTATAACTAAAAATATAAAAAATGACTAGAAGTAAAGTAACTTTATTTTTAAAAATATGACAAAATTGTATTAGTAAATGTTGTAAAATTATTTGCATGCATTACGCATTTACACTTCTTAAAATACTTGGCTAAAGACAGCGAATTTTAAGAAAATACTTGAAATAATTAATAATATTGTTTTAATTTTGCTAGCTTTTGTTCATTATTTAGATGCGTAGTGTAAAAAATTGACAATAACATGTTTTTTGATTTCACGCTTTAAGTTTAAATTTTAACATAAAATTTAATTTTCTACAACATTTACTTATACAATTTTATCTTCTTTTTTTTTAAATAAAAGTAGTTAACTTCTAGGCATTTTTCACATTTTCATCTATAACTCGCCCTTTATAATACAAATCAAAGTCGATTTTTTTATCTCTTACTTTTGGACCATGCAAACGGTTTTGTCAAAGTTTTGTTTTAAAATTCAAAAATATTTGGACCATTTATCCCCTCGTAACACCTATCCTGGGACACACTGTATTTTTTTATGTAAAATCTGCCCTTATTTATTGTATTAACATTCTGCAATAACCACTACATACAGAGTGGTCCCTTAGTAATGGGTCAAAATTCAATAAAAACTGGATTCTTTTTTTTAATAAAACAATAAATGTAATTGTGACACAGCAAAAAATGACATTTTTTTTACCTCACATAAGGTAAGGAAAACAAATGAGACAAAATAAACCACATATTTGACGTTTTACTTTGTGTGTCCTTAATTTTAACTTACACTTTAAATATAAATAAATAACGACAAAAGTGCATCTGTATTTTTCTGCAAAATACCGGCGTTGCAAGCACTGCTTATATAACTTTAAATATTCCATTTTCTTGGTCATATATTTCTGTCATGTTGCAGTCTCTTCGGAACAAAGGCTGCGTTAGCTTGCCTTAAGGTATCACACTTGTATGACAGCTTGTTTAGGCTGGTCTATGTAAAATTGTGTATTGCTTTGTGTGAATATAAATGGCGAAAGTGTTCTATTATAAGCTTTCTTTAGAAATGTTGCATTTGGTAAAAATTGGTTACATTGTCTTTGCTATCGAACTTGTAAATATGTTTTTACTCCTAATTAAACTACAGGCCTAAAGCCTTATAGCATTGTTTAAAAATCACACTAAAAATTGCTTTGGTACCTAAAATTTACCAGCAGACCACCAGTACTATTTATGCAAAGATCGTATTAGTGGTAATACAATTAATAATATACAGTCTAGGACAAAAATATCATTAAACAAGCTTAAAGAAAATACCACATTAAGTACGTCAAACTTTATTAGTTTCGAAATGTGGCTTTCCCAATCAGGTATTTGGGTAATTTTTAAAGTACCTTCATTTTGTGGTAGGTAAAGATGTTGACTATATTCTAAGGTAATAAAGTTAGGAGCTTTAAAATAATGTATTACTCGACCCCCTCTCATTTAGAAATTTTGTGGTGGTAGTCCTGGTGTTGGGGTTAAAGGAGCGTCGTCCATTTCTTTTTTAAAAGGTTCCAATAAATATCTTGACGTTTTTGGGAGCTCTTCTCAAATCTGTCTATGATCACAGATAACTTGTGTAGTAAGTTTTTAAATGAACACTCTGTATACAGCTTGCTAATAAGCAACAGACTAAAGATTTAGCAATGTTTAAAGAATTGGCGCCGGCGGATTTACCGAGCTCAATAAAAGGTTCAATAGTTGATGTAAAAATTTGTATAGGTTCCGTTACACATGAGACGTACGAACGCCCTACGCCGCCGTACGCCTGACAAAAAGTTTTTATTGAGAGAAATGTAACTGAACGTGTACGCGATGCGCCTGCATGTGAAAAACTTACATTAGTTTTAATCCGTCAGACGTTCGGCATTGAGCGCTCGTACGTCTTATGTGTAAAGCCATGTACAGTCTTGGGTACAATCGGGACAACATTGTCGGCCGACAGTATCTTGTTCAAAACATTTTTAGCAACAAAGTTGGCCAATATTTGCAGATACAAGTGTTTTGCGTCCACACTAGTTTTAAAGCTCGTACAAACCTGCCGATGTTTTCCATATTAAATGAAAAACAGTCGTCTTGCCGATTCCTTGGATGAAAACACCCACGGATGTTGCCATGGCGTTTGCAACAAGTCGGCCGACCGATGTGAAACATTCAAGATACAGTCGATCAACAAATGTTTTCGCCGATTGTATCAAGTCTGTACGTGGCTTAACGGGACTGAGGTATTTGTAATAGCGTAAACTTAAACACTACTTTTATGCGCAAAAGCGAAAATATACTAATTGTCCACGAATGGGGTTTACAAGAGAAAAAAATGGACCAAATATTTATCTTAAAAAAAAATAAAAAAATTTTGATAAAAATTTATGCTTAAAAAAAATATGACTTACAAAAAGATAATGTTTATTTTTATACAGGGTATACAAGCAGGTAAAATGCAAAATTTATCAATGACTTTCTTTAACAAGAGTATTTAAATTTTTTATGGAACTGATTTTGGTGTTGTAAAGAATAATTTATTTAAAATTTTTAATGAATAAGGTAAAAAACTCTCAAATTACAAAAATTAAAACTTTTCTAGTCTGCTTATTAAGCTTATTTGATCCCACAGTTTTCTAAAGTTAAATAAAAGTTATGATCAAAGCGTAAGTTTTAAATTGGAATTTTTATCTAAATTTTGTAGTCCAATAAAATGTTTTTAAAATATTTTATTGACTAATTTAATTATAAATAAATTATCTTAGGGATATTTATCTTAAAACTAAGAAATAAAGCTAGTTTACCCTTTGAGAAAAAATATGTTTTGAATCTTTTGCGCAACCCGTATACAAATTAAGCATTTTTCTTTGTGAATCATAATTTTTGTAACAAGAAATTTTTTATTAAGAATTACATTTTTCGGATAATAAAATTATTTGTTTATTTGTCATCTTGTAAACCCCATCCGTGGACAGTATGTATAAGATGATTTTTTGCAAAACTAACCAAATAAAAAGATAATACTTTAAACGTAAAACTTCCTTTCCAACTTTAATATAAGTTAAAAATTAAAAATGGGACTTTATTAATTTAAATTTTTGTTTAGATATTAACCTAATTAACTTTTAAAAGAACCTTTCAACTAAGTAAGAGGGACCTTTCTTTGACATGTAATTCATTTTGAGCCTTTTAATTTAGTTTTAAAATTTAACAGGCCCTTTAAAATTTTGGCAATTACCATTTATAAAGTGTCGTCGGAAATAGAATTAAATTGAGTTTTTTCTTCAATAAATAAACACTTTAACACAGGGCTATTTTGCATAAGCACTTAATTATTTTTACAGTTGACTTAAAAATTAGGTGGTGGTGTCGGATACTTTTTATGGCATATTGGACCAGTCTTTTTATTGGATATTATTACGGACTTATTCTTTTTTAATCCTAAGACTTTTATTATCTAAATGCAAATATAAACTTAAGGCATTGGCCATACGTGTGTATAGTAACGATATTTTCTTAGGGATGGTTTTGTTATAAATTTATTAAAATTTTTCTTAATGTATTTAATATTACCGCGATTTGATGCAAAAATGTTGCAACAGTTTAATATTTTTCTTTTTCTTTGCAACCTACGATGGCTTAAGCTTGAATGGGGTTAATTTTAGGAAAAATATTCTTTCTACTGCCATGCTCAAACTAGTAATTTTGCGCACGCGTTTGCTACGTTGAACTTTGCGCACGCAATTTTACATTAAAAAAATTAATTGTTGTTTAAAAAAACAACAAATAAAAGTTAAAATCACCAAATACCGGTTAAGGAAAATATTAAAGATAAACTAAATATATGTTGCTACTTCTCTAAAACACTCATAAAAAAATATTGTTCTAACACTTGCGCAAAGTGTCTTCCACCTGCAAGCTTATCTGAATTATGTTCCGTCGTTCGTCTAGCTGCTTTTGTGTTCAGGAAAGCATCACTTTGCGCACTTGTAAAGAAAATAACTATTTAAAATTAACTTCTTAAATAGGTTTCTGAAATATTTGTAGTCAGTCTTAAAACAGCCTGTATATTTTTCTTTCTAATGATCAAATAACATTATGCTTTCCATAAAAACCTAATAGTTCAGTGAAATAATACTTTTATACAGGGTGATTAAACTTAAGTCGGCACTATTGCTAACTTCTTTGTATTGGAGATACTAAGTCGGTTAAATAAGTAAAGGATTGTAGAATATTTTTCGCTGATTAACGTGCTGCCAACAGAAAAAAGTGAATATCGGGTTTTGATTTATTGCAAAAAGTGTAATTTTTGGAACACTCTGTATATTATATCACTTTTCAAAGATCTATCAAAGAGCTTTAAAAAAATTTCATGTGATATATCCAATTTTTAATAGTTTTGTAAATAGCCATCTTCAGGAATGTTTTAAATAAAACACCCTATATATTGTATTACCATTTAATAGAAATTTTAAAGAGCTTCAGGAAATACCACATTTTATATCTCTATCTCTTATAGTTAAGGAAATATGGCCATCAAATATCTAAAAATTATGAAAGTAATTCCATTATATCTACAACTCTCAGTTATACAGGGTGTAATTTAATTAATGGCTAAAAAATATAGGAGTATCATTCTTAACTTATTTAAAAAAAAGTTTATATAAACATATATTCACAAACCTCCCAACTTTTAAGCTACAGGGTGTTAAATTCAATATTCAGAATTGTGCAATTTAAAATGCAAGTTTACTATTAAAATCCTAAGGATAAGTATATTTCAGAAACTATTAAAATTGGATATATCACATAAGACCTTTCTTAAAGCGCTTTAATAGATCTTTCAAATGGTGATATATTATACAGAGTGTTTCAAAAAAAAAAATTAAAATAGATTAAAAATCCGATGTTTAATTGTCTTTTGTTTGGCAGCATATTCAGCAGAAAAAAATACTACAACTTTACTAATTTAACCGACTTTGTATCTCCAATAATAAAGTAAGCGTAGTTCCGACTTAAGAGTTTAATCACCCTGGATGCAGGATTTAATAAGCTTTTGACACTAATTAAAAAATTGATTATTAAGTTTATTAAAGTTAGAACTTTCAATTTTCTTAATCTTTCCAATCATCTTGTTGTGGAAAACCAGGTTCGACCGCTAAAACAAGGGGACTTACATAATGTTGTTAAACTTTTCTTTTAGGAAATCCCAAATCCCATTTTAAAAAGTTTTATAAAGAAAGCAAAGAAAACATCGGTTTCAAGCAAAATTTTTAAGAAGTTTTAAAAAGAATGGGGATAAAACATCTTAAAGCCGCACATTTCAACGAAACATGCTTTTTAAATAATGTTTTAACTGACTGTCTCCTACAAGGTATACACTAGTTTTTTGTCGGATAACTTTAACGCAATGTTTTACATGCAATTATTAAACTTTTGCAAAATATGGCAAGGGCTACAGTCTCTAAACGAAACCGTAAGGCCCCAAACACATGTTTCGGGTATTGGACTAGGCGGGTTACATGACTATCACGTTTACGATTTTTGACACAATCAGGCGCGGGTCGTCCATAAGGTCATTTAGTCAATGACCCAACTTATTTATAATCAAAATTAAAAAATTATAAACAATTAATCCTAACAAAGAAAAAGCACATATCTATTATTATGCCAAAACTCCTTTGCGAGAATGGAGAGAATTACCGAGGTACATAATTAAGCTTGACGAAAATGCAATAAAAACTAAAAAGGAAGCAAATTCTCGCAATTTAGAAAGTTAAAAGAGACCGTATAATCGTACCCCGGACATTTGCCTAGAGGGCAACCCTTAATAAAATGAGTGAATACGTACTAATGTAGTTACCTACATCGCACTGCATCATATTATTTTTTCTTTGGACGAACCACGAAGGCTAAAAGCCTAAATACTAACGTACCGTGGGTGTTTTAAGCGAAGTAAGAGGAGGAAGGAAACACCTCCGCGGGCAACAGGTTCACATGATATTCTAGCAGAGAATGGGAAGTTCGATATATCGCTTTGGCGGTCATGTATTTTGGCGACGGCGTAAGTCTTATTGTAAAATATATAATTAAACTTTGTGTTGTTTGCAAGTTGAGTTGGGTTATGTGTTATGATATTTAACGTGTAATATGTAAACAAACAATGGGTTCATTGTGTAAAAAAATAGGTATTACATTGTAAAGTAAGCGGTGCTTTAGTCCGCGATGGCTTAGCGTGTAAAGGCGTTAAGTTGTTGAGCGCACACGGACGGGGAGGTGGGTTTGAATCCTGCTGAGGCCAAATACTTATTATAAGTTGGTCGGAAATTTAGTGGCTAGTTCAACACCAGACGGACAAAGTGCAAAATGTATCGAGAAGAGTTCCTGATTAGCTCAGTAGGTAGTTAACCTATGCCAGTAAAGAAGAGAACAGGTACTTTAAACCGGTGAAAATAATTATAATATAAATATTTCTAAACTTAAATCAGAAATTTATTTTTATAAAGTCACTAAAATCGAGAAGAAAATGAATACAAAAACCATTATTGTTTTTTTAGCGGTTGTAGAAAACTGTTGTTGCAATAAATATTTGTATACATATTTTTTCGGAAAAAGTAGAAATATATTACCATTGTAAATTTCTTGTCCCTAAAAATAGTTTATGTTAATTTTATAGAAAATGTAACACTTTATATAGCAAGAAACAATTAGTTGCTCACAAAATTTGACACACCTGAGAAAAATAGGCACCGGCCGCGCCTGGACACAATGTTAATTTTTGGTTGGTAGAAAAAAGATCAAAATAGCGCTTATATGGTACTAAATTCTTTTGGAACCCAATGCTCTTTCATAATATATACTAACAAGCCAAACTCAATATACATTTTTTATCTTTGGACAATCCTTTGCCCAGACTAAAAGCCCAAATACTAACGTACCGTGGAGTGTTTTAAGCGGGTAAGAGGGATTTTGTTGACACGGGACTTAAATACTTAAATATTTAGGGGAGAAGGAAAAGACCTTCGCGGGCAGCGAGTTCCACGTTCAAAAATTCTAGAAATAAAATACCGAACAAAGTGGGAAGTTTGAGGCCTGTCAGTTGGACCATATGGATGCATACGCACGGCACCACAAGTTTGTGGTGCCGCGCGCGTGGAAGGAATTATACTATATTTTTATTATACTCGTATATACGGTGTGTTCAGGATAGGTGTTACAAGAGGACAAATGAACCAAAAATTGTTGAATTTAAACACGGCACTTTGAGAAAACTGGTTGCATCGTTCAAAAGTAATAAATACACAATTTTATATCAATTGGTATATACAGGGCGGAGATTATAAGGAACATTTAAAAAATGCCAAAGAGTAATATACATTTTTAAAATATAACAAAATTGTATAAGAAAATGTTGTAGAAAATTGAATTTTATGCCAAAATTTAAAGTAAGAGCGTTAAACTAAATACATTAAACTAAAATGCTAGACAAAAAAAAACCAAATTTAACAGACATTTAAATTTGCTTTTTTATTGAGTTTAGGTGTTTATGCATAAGTTGTAAAAAAAAAATGGCCAAAACTTCTTTATTACTTTAATGCTCCAATTTTTAATTTTAACGTAAAAATTTAATTCCCACAATATTTAATAATACAATTTTGTTATAATTTTTCGTGAATAGCTTTTAAAGCGCCTCTGTATAATTTGATAATATTTTAGTACGATGCATACTAGTAAGAGACCTCTTAAAATAGTGCCCTTGAAACTTATGTCGCTTCTTTAGTTTGCCAGGGACGGACTAGTTTTTGCACATTATTGATAATATTTTTACGCCCTGTATGGTGAGAGACACAAAAAATATGTTTTTGGGTAGTTTAAACCTTTGCTAAAAAAAAGGTACTCTTGTTTGACATCGATAAAATGAGCCGTTTCGAGGTAAATTATTTTACAACATTGCAACAAATTCCTGACCTGCTGCAGAGGGACTTCAATACTGAATCCAAAAATTACAAATTACATCGAAAATAAAATATTGTATTATTAAACAAATAAACTCTTATTGTTAAAATAATTTTTACTCAGAACGGCTCATTTTATCGATGTCAAACAAGAATACAGCAACAAGGTTTAAACTACAAAAACATATTTTTGTGTCTTCACTATGGCGGCAAGTATTATCAATATGTGCCAAGCTAGTCCGTTAACAAATAAGCGACATAGTTTCAAGGCACTATTTTTAAGAGGGTCTTCACTGGCATGCATCGTACTTAAATATTATCAGAATTATACAGAGCCTTTAAAAGTTATTTGAAAAATGGATTTCTGCCCCCGGGTCATATCTCCCGCGAGAGAAGACTATATAAAAAAATAAAAAGTACATTGCCCTTGGACAATTTTTATATTTTACGTTCAATCAAAATAAAATTATATATTTATTATATTCTGTTCGCTATAAATTGAGTAAAACACCTGAACAAAAAATGTATTTCATGGGTTTAAATAGTCAGTAACCCTAGTTATTACAATAAAAACATGGTTTAAAACTACAGTAACCGGAGTTACTGTAGTTTTAGGTATTCATTATCAATTTATAGTGACCAAAGTATTCCGCCGTCTCAAAATTCAAAAATGTTTGGTCCATTTGTCCTCTAAGAACCACCTATCCTGGGACACTATATTTTTATGGCATTTAATAATATCCCAACTGTCACATTGACATTTAAAGTTGTCATTGATGTATTAAAAATGTAAAACTTGGTCATAGACTATTATTTCAAATGTTATTAAAATAAATTAACAGTTCATGTTAAAAGGGGGATATACTTGAGGTCCTCACTGTACATATGTTCATAAAAGCTTACGTTCCTAAATTTTGTCGTAATATAAAAAAATACCCTGTACAGTTTATTATATAAAACTTTCTAACCTTATTTTCGCACCTGTTAAATATGTTTAAGGCAAAAAAATAAGTAAAATGTTCTCTTGAAACATATGGTTTACTGCTATTTAAGCCTAAGATAAACTCTAACAAGAAAAGTTTTTTGCTGTTTCGGCACTTAAATTTTTTCCAGAGATCGTAAAGGAAAATTGGTCAGGTTTTTCCGCAGAGTACAGTTGTTTTAAGAAGTTTATTTGGGATGTAATGTTATCCAAGAGGAAAAAATAATTTAAATTTCATAATTTTCTGGAAATAAGATATAAAGAAAAATACATGAGTATTTTTAATGGTGTTCTTTAAAAAATACCTCCACATAAAAACTTTAAAGAGATTTTGTACAATAAACATATGTACTAAATGTCTTAGTTTGTAAACTACAGGTTGTTACATATATAAAAATAAAATATTGTTCTTTTATTATAAGTGTCGTGTACGAGGGGTTTATGCTAAATATTAGAAAAATATTTGTTAATGAATTTTATTTTTTTCGGATTATTTAATGGGTTTTGGGTAAATTAATACAAATAATTTCACAGCTTGTTTATTATAATTATTACAGTATTTAGTATAGAGTGAACATGTTAAGCGTATCGCCTATTACTTAGTCTGCTTTACTAATCAATATATAAAATAAAAATTGCGACACTAGGATATAAACTAATATTTCTCCTAAAAAATCAATTTGCTCTAAGAAATAACTAAAAATTATACAAATATCTGTAGAATTAAATGGATGACCATAAGAAAAATGGATTGAATTTTTTTAAGTGAAAACCGTACATTAAAAAAAAATGTCAAGGAATTAAGTTTGTGACGAATTAAACAAGAATTTAAAAACATATATATTTGAAAAAAGGCCACGTATTATTTTTTATTAAATAATATTTATTCCAAACTCCTCATGGACGACACTGGAATTTTTGTCTTGTATGTTATGTTATATGTAATTTTGATGCATAAAAGAGTTTTAATTTTTTAAAATATCTAAATTGGAATATAAGTTTATAAAAACATGTTTTTTTTTTAATTTTAACACCTTTAGGTAAAAAACTAAAACATTTCGAACATATGTTTATAAAAGTTTTTTTCTTATTTTACCTTGTAGAATAAAAGTTTGGTGGTTAAGTTACTGGACACCCTCTATTAACTTTATATTTTAAAGGTTTTATCCACGCGTCTTTTTTGTCAAAAATTGCTTAAGATTTTTTAAACAATGGTTTGTTAGTTATAATAATAATTTTATTATTCGTTATCGTCGTTGTTTTAGAAACGCGTTTTGAATACAACTAAACGGAAATGTAAAAGTTTTAAAACCAAACTTTAACAACAAAAGAAGAAAACTTTGTTTGTTCAATGCAGTAACCTTTTGTTCCAAAGTTTAAATTTCTCATTTTAGTTAAGTTGCATAAATGAGATTTTAATCGAGATTAAGTTAGGTCGTTTTAGGTTTACTTTAAGCTAATTTACTTCACAATTTTCAATTATTTGTTTTTAATCTTAATCTAAATAAAAGATGTAATGACTACTTACTTATCAAAACCTTATAGTTATATGCACTAGCTTAAAATACAGGATGTTACAGAATATTATTAAGAAAATTGAAAGGCTGATTTGTTGAGGACGTGGGTAAAGACCAGCCGTTTCCCGCCCATCGTTGTCACGAAAATTATTTTATAGTTTAAAAAAAAATAAGTTATTGTCTCTATAAAAAGTTTGGGTATTGGTCCTTGCGTTCTTTTAGATGTAGTTTAAAAAAATAAATAGCAAGTCACATAAAACGGCCAATATACTTGCTAAAATTTTGGGTTTAAAGTGGTTCTTTCCTATTTTCTGCTAAAAAAATCTGTCCAGCACTTGACGCGCCAGAGAAAATTAGAAATATCACTTAAAATAACAAAATTTTAACAAATATATTAAGTTTGATGGCCATTTTATGTGCCTTGCTATTTATTTTTTAAACTGCTTTTAAAAAACGTAAAAGTCAATACTTCTTATAAATATATTAAATTACTTTTTATAAAAACCTTAAATTTTCCTGACCATGATGGGCGAAATAGGGGTGATCTTTACCCATCCCCTTTGAATAAAAGTTTACATAAAGATGAGTCCGCAAATTTTTTCTCTTAATATACAGGGTGTTAAACTATACGTAAAAAAATATTGTTATTTTTAAATATTTTAAATATACTTTACCCAATTTAGTTTTAATTTGACAATGTTATTCATTGCACTTAGGAAGTATTTATTAACTTGTTTAATTACATTTAATTAATAATAATTAATCCATTGACGTTAAACTTTGCCACCCAGATATTGTAAAAAAAAACAAGTGCACCCCAATTTTTCTTTTCCTGAAAACCTAATAACTTACAACAAAAATCAGTCAAGATAGTCAGTTTTACGCAAAAATAGATACGTTACTTCTGTTTTTCATATTTCGACACATTTTTTATGAATATACCCATAAATTATTTCTTTAATTACGACATATTTAAAGCAACAATAAAAATAGAATTATTTTAAAAGCAGAAGCCAGTTAACGACGTTACTTACAATAAAAGACACAAAAGTGGGCCAAATTTATTACTTAATTTATAACGCTTATTATGTCAAAAGAATCTTTTCTTAAAGAAAATGACGGAGGTTAAAAATAATACCCAAGGGAGAAATATATTACGGAAAACGTCATTAGATGAGATAAGACAAAATGGGTATCATAATATCCCCGTTGTGTCTTTATTTATTTAGGATATTAGCTGATGAAATAAAAGTCTACCAGTCTTGGGATAAATGTGACAAACAGTTATGCGAGAAACCGTTTAGATCTGATAATTATAGTCCCAGAGCCCGTGAGCGGCAGACCTTCGTTATTTTTTAAAGTTAAAAGTTTGTCAGCGCATGTTCCCAACATAAGTAGAAACAACGGTAGACTATAAAGTTTTACTCATAGTGGCTTTGGCTGGTACCAGGTACCAAAGGTTATTGAATTAAAGCTTACCTGTCGTCATTTTATTCAAGCTAAATTTTATATAATATGTTACGGCTACTTATAAGAAAATGTTTTTTTTTTAAGTCGCCAGACAGTTTTGACAGTTTCAACCCCTGACAGCCAAATCTTTTGGGTTTGCCGAGAAAGTCCGATATTTCTGTTATTGAACAAGATATGACAAAAAGTCCTAAATAAGAGTTGTCGGGTTTCCAAATAGGCATGTCCTAAAAATATTTCGATGTATACAGAGGGTCTCAAAGGAAGTTTTGCTGTGCGGTTGGATTTTAAATTGTTTTTTGAAACAGTCTGTATACATCAAAAAAATATCACATACGATAAATAAACATTTCTGGTGATATAACTATGCTATATAACTTTTAAGGTAAAACTGCATTTTTAATGAAACGCATTGTATATTAAATCGCTATTAAAGAGATATTTTAAATGGCTTACTAATTATGATATACATTGCTTTGGAAATGTTATATAAGTAGTAAATTTAGTCCCCAGATGCATCACACAAAAGTTGATAGTTTTCGAGATATTTAAATTTTTCTGCTTTTCCCCAAAAAGTAGACCTAAATGGCAAAAAAATCGAAAATCTGCTGTACAATTTTTACCTTTTCAGCAGATAGATAGACATAACACCATAGTGTAGGGCACACTATGGTGTTTAAACCTACAATTTAGTCAAAATATAAATTATTTCCGAATGTTTGAAATATGTTGACGACATAACATCATAGTGTGTCCTACATTTAATGTCAAAGATTTCAGAATATCCTAAAAAATATAAAAATTATAAATTTTAAAACCTTAATAATAGTTAATTTTTATTTTTATTATTTTTATTCCATTTATCTTGACAACGGTGGCAGATTTGCCACCGAAACGTCGATTTTTTAATTATCTTCTTACATCTTTAATTTTTTTTTGGTTTTTATTACTTTTAATTTTATTTTTGGCGTGTACCCAAATAATCCATTAAATGAATCCGCCGAACTACAGAACATATCTTCAAATTTACTCCTTATATCAGTAACCCTGTATTTTTTCGTTATACTTCATACAACTTTTAAAATTAAAAATATATATATTTTCATACTCGAGAATGCCAAGACGACTTTTTTCAACTTTGTAGCCTTCTAACGTCACTTTCAAATTGTCATATTAGTAAAATATACACTTTTTAGCATGTAATTAACTCACACTGTGTTAATTTGACGCGCTCGAAAATTTCTGATGAATATGTTTTTTTACTTATCCTTGACGGAAGCCTTAAATATGGGGCCTATATTTGGTGGAGGTACTTAACCTGTATATTAATCTGCCGCGCTTTAGTTAATCTCCAAATTCCACTCTTGGGCCACAAATTTAAGCTGTATGCTAGGTGCCGTAGATATAACAACAATAAATATCTACAACTTTTTTTATTCATTTTTCAAAAAAATATGATAAATAAATAATATTTTAACTTCACAATTCCTTAGTTTAATGTTGGCCCATTACTCAGGGACCACCCTGTATATCAATATATTCAATGCAGAGGTAAATCAGTATTCGGGTAGAATTTCCTTAACTTTTGATTTAACGGCTAAAATTCCATAAGTGGTTTTGACATTTTAGGGCAGATGATTATACAACTTGAAGAGCGCAATTACGCAAGTTTTAGTGGTAAAACTTAGATAATGCTAAAATAGTTAAGAGGTAGTAGTATGTCGCAAATATTACGACTGGGTAAAAATCTGGAATAATTATTTGTTAGTTTATTTTAAAACATAACAAAAGATAAACTGTATATAGTTGGGAATGTCAAAAACCTCTAGTGGCCTAAAAATCTTTAAAAAGCACTATCTTTTATACAAAAAATTTTACTCAACAAAAAATTTACCAACCCCAACCAAGACAATTTTTTTTTGTTATTTAAAACAGAAAGCATCTTCCTGCAATCAATGTAACTAAACACCTGACTCTTTTGGCTACCTACTTCCCAAAAAAACTGTCTTTTAATATTAGCTAAATTAGTAGTATAAGAAAGCCACATAAGCTTAATTATAAACCAATTAATAAAATTTAATATTTCTTATAGACTATTTCAATATGCATTGTTAAAATTGATGGATAATCAGTAAAGAAACCATGTAATATCCGCAAAAATTTCCAGATTTGATCCTGGGGAAATCTTTACAAATTCTTAAATGAAATTTATCAAAAATGCATTTAATTTATTATACAACTAAATTATTGGTCTTACATATTAAACATTTAAAAAAGCTACCTACATCTGCAGAAGTAACAAAAATTTTAATACAATTTTTATTTAACAAAACTCAGTTTTTACTCAGATAAAAATTTTAAAGAAGTTTTATAATGCAAAAATACGAATGTAGCAAATGTACAAAATATTGAAATATATAACAGAAAAATCATTTTGAAGTCGCATCACCATTTTACAGTTCGCAAACTGCATATACATGCAATATCATTTTTACTTTCGTGATTAAATAAATACTTATTTATCAATAAATATTTATTGCCTCTTTAAGCAACGTGTCGTTTTCGATATTATTTCTTTATTTTTAGTTCATTTATTTTAAGGTTACTTTCCCGTTGCATGTCGCTAACTGAAATTCTTACTTTTCTCAACGACTTTTATTCAGATAAACTGAATGGATCTGGTTGGCTTTATATGCCAATAAGGGTTATTCTTTAAAAACAAAGTTATTAAAAAAAAATCAGATCCCAATAAAGATATTTAAATTGGTAAATTTACAGTGTGTGCCAGGATAGTTGTTACAAAGGACAAATTGACCAAAAATTTTGGAATTTTAAAACGTCCTTTTGGGAAAACTGGTCGCATGGTCCAAAACTAATAAACACAATTTTACTTCGATTAGTAATATACAGGGCGAGTTATAACTAAAAATGTGAAAAATGGCCAGGAGTAAAGTACCGTTATTTTTATAAATTTAACAAAATTGTATAAGTAAATGTTGTAGAGAATTAAATTATATATTATAAGTAGGTTAAAGAATTAAATATTTTTTTACATTACTCATTAACACTTTAAAATACTGACTGAAGAAATCAAGTTTTAAATAAATATTTAAAATTATTCAATTTTCTTTTAAATTTTGATTGCTTGAAATTGGCGATTTCAAAGTTCAATGAGACCTCTGGTGGTCAACGTCTAAGTAAGTAAGTAGTCGGGCATGTTTAACCCTCGTTAATCGGTATCGATTGATTCGTTTTTCAGCTTTGTGCTTGAATAGTTGTGTGTTTTGCTATAATTCACATCAAAAGTATCTTTTTGGTACTTAAATGTCCATTATGACATCAGAAGAGCCATCAACATCTGAAATTGAAAAAAGTGTGTATAATACAAATTGATCTTCAACACACTTAACACGTATGAATCTATATAAATTTAAAATTTGAAGAGAATTAAAGTCCGCTACCTGCCTATTAACTGCTTTCTTTGACTTAATTTACGTTAAACAACGCCCCCATCGGTAGTTGAAATTGCCAACTAAACCGATCATAAAAATTATTTCACAATGGGAAGGCTACAGTACTCAGCAGTGCTATAGGCAATTTTTATTACAATTAAACGAAAAATTTAGAGAAAATATAATTAACGCCCAAGAAAGTGGGCACGGGTCGGCTAGTGAAAAATCACTTTAAAATGGAGTTCATATCCAAAATTAAACCATTTCTGTGTAATATTTTCATTCTTATGGACCATAAATTGTGCCCAAAAAGTTGGAAAACGCTTAAATATCTCGGGGAATTTTTATTCAAATTGGACTAAATTCGGTACTCCAGGATATCGGCCAGATCTTCATTATTCCAGAAATCACTTTAGTTTTCACAGTTAGTTTCAAAATTTAAATAAAATGCCCATTTTTTTATATTTTACTATTGGACTCCCGCTGTTTTTTTCTTTACAATGGTATGCAAGTTAAATTTTTATCATTAAGTATTAATGCAAAAGATGCTTTATTATGTAAAAATTATAAGTGTAAACTGCGTAGATGTTACCTACTTTTACACCTTTCAACTTTTAAACTGATGCCTCGTCAGTTTTGACATAAGAAATACCTAGTTTAAATTAGGTTCTTAAATATCCAAATGCTTCTTTAAATGAAAATTAACATTTAGTGTGGGATTTTTTGTTTATAATCTTGTATGACCTTTAGATTTTCTAAATATTGAGTATAATTTTTTATTTTATCTAGGAGTTCGATATATGTTAGAACTGCTAAGGCACCAGTTAAAAAATTTGCAAGGTGTAAAAGGTAATACCAAGCACTTTACCCGTATTATTTTTATTAAATTACAATTTTTTCTGCTAATAATGCTTAAATAGGAAAATTGGACTTTCATGCTATTGTATAGCAAAAAACAGCGGAATTCCCATAATAATAAAAAAATAGGTCTCTTACTTCAATTTTAAAACTTTTAATTGATTTGTGCAAAACTGAAGATCTGGCAACATCACCAATATTAACACTAAATTTAAGGTATGTTTTAACCCTGGAGCACCGAATTTCGTCCAGTTTGGTACAAAATTCTCTGTGATATTTAAGCGTTTTAGAACTTTTTGGACACACTGTATATCTTGAACACTATTTCTAGATGTAAAAAAGGTAAACAAATTCAAAATATACTAAAATTTTGGAGAAGTACCCATAAAAATATGCTCTTTTAAATAAGTAACTCAGCCTTTAGCGCGAGATAAGCGCTTTTTCAGATTTCCGAGAGAGGTCGTATTCAGAATACTTCCTTATTCTGTTGAAAATATTTTTCGTTTAAAAGGGGCAGAGTGTGCGACCCAGTGCACCGGAGAAAAAAAGCGACTATATCGGCTTTTCTCAAGAGAAAATTGTATGAAAATTGGCACTATGCCACAAAACTACCGTAAAGAAAGAAACTTCTAGTTTTTGTATATTTCTAATTATAAGCGTCGGCGCTAATATTTATAAAACAATAAATTAATTAGCCATTCTATAAAGGGTGTCCGGGAATATGTGGGCAATCTCTTCATATAAAACACATAAAAATTTTATGACAAGCTCCAATAAACGTTTTTCGAAAGCCTCTCTTGACTGACAATATGTGCCCTTAAAGGACGCCGCTGAAAATCGGTTTTTCCTAAATAACTTTCATATTGCTTGATATATTGAAATATATTTTTTAATATGATAGATATTACCAAAGACTCCTTAAAATTGTGCCCCTTAGAACATTTCCAATCATTAGATCGCCAGGGAAAGGACTTGCCCTCACACAATACTGCTCTTTCTTTTACACCCTGTATATCAGAAATATAAAAGTAGTATTTTTGAGTAGCTTAAACCCTTGTTACCCAAGTTTATATAGGATTATTTTTTTATATTATCTGATGTAATATCTGCCCCATAAATTTTCTTAACAAGATTATATAACACCCTGTATAAAGAAAGTTTTTTAACAAATGTTAGACACACATGCCGAATTCGTCAATTCGTCGAAATAAATATTCAATTCGCGATATGATCAAAGCCAGATGATCAGTTACCGAAAAATCTTTTTTTTCGGAATCTGTTTAGACCGATTTACACATTTAGGTGTGAACTGAGGTATCCGGAGTTGCTCAAATGGCGAATATGAATATGTTTTGGCAGATAATCATTTTTAGTTTATTATTTTGCCGATTGCGCAATTTAGAAATGCACAATTGCCGATAGATTTGGTCATTATTTATACAATCGCCGTCCCTGCAAGTCTCACCTTGTTATTTGTAGTAAAACGAAGAAAGCAAGTGCTGTGTTTATTTGTCTTGACTCAATCTTGTAGTGAACTAGTGCATTATTTAATCGTTTTGCATTGAAATATATATCTTTAGTGCAAATTAAATGAACATGAACAAAGCAGTGAAATGCATCTTTAACACAGGTGACAAATTTGGCATTTTGCTTTGACCCTTTGATTCCGTCATCATTTTTGTGAAAAAAGGTAAACCTTATTTGGTACGATATCTTGGACCGTTTTTCATTAAATCACATTTTAAATTTAGACATACCAGCATTTTTAAAAAAGCATGTAATAAAATTCCATCATTTGAGAAATTTCTTAAATTATGATAACATTATGAAAAAAAGACAGTATTTATTAGTATTATAAAATTTAGAAGTTTTTAATTCTTACTTTGAAGGTCAATATCTCCTATATAACTTTAACATTGTTTTGGCTCACTCTATTACCCCTATCATTGATGACCACGGCTTTCCGGACACTTTGTACAGGGTGTTTTTTTTTTTTTTTTTGGTTGGTATTATAGGGTACAGGCTAAATTTTTTTATGTCTTATTACTCGGACATTTATGGAGATAGAAAAAAATTTAAATGCAAAAGTTTGTCATTGTATATTGATAAATCGAACAATAATTTCACTTCGCCTTTATCGGATCAAAAATATAAAGAAATCATACGTGAAGTGAAGAAAGGGTTTACAAGATGTGATTGCAAGAAAAAATGCCAGAATAAAGAGTGTAAACGTGTTTTGAGCAATATCAAATGTAATAGTATAGTGCCATGAAAGTTCTTCTTGTAATAAATAAATAATATTAAGTAGTTTCCATTTAAGTAATAAGCTGTTTCTAAGAAATAAATGTTGTTTTCCTGGATCGGAAGCATTTTTTAGTTGTGTTCGAGGTCTGTTCATTTCTTAATTGCGCAATCTGCAAAATAATAAACCAAAAATGATTATCTGCCAAAACATATTCATATTTACCATTTGAGCAACTCCGGATAGCTCAGTTCGCGAAATGTGTAAATCGGCTTAAACAGATTCCGATATAGAACATATTTTCGGCAACTGATCATTTGACTTTTATCATATCGCGAATTAAATATTTATTTCGGCGAATTGACGAATTCGGCAAATGAGTCTAACAAATACATCGCATGTATTAATTTCTGCATTTTAAGTAAACGTCATTGCCATGACAACAAAATTTGCCAGATCCAATTTTATGATGCTTAGAAAGCTGTATCTAATAATTTCAAAAGCAAATGTTTCATTCGAAATATTAATTAGAAGTTAAGGAAAATGAACATTATTAAATTACAGAACTGAGAACGTAACTCTAGCTTTCATATTTGGGCAACGTCAAGATCAAACAAAATGCAAATTGTAATTATTTCGCGCTAGTGTGACTCTACTAATAAATGTAACCAGAATAGACGGTTTTTGTAACTAGTTTACGTATAGCTGAATATTAATAATCTGCTTTGTATGCAACATGTGTACAATTAAAAGCATTGGAACGCTCGAGGTCTCGCATAAAACAAAGCTATTGAATTACTGGCTTAATACAGTAAAGACTAAAAAAAAGGGAATTGTTGTTTTCTACGCATTGGTGCGTAAAACCAGAAGTCTTTCGTTAAATATTTGTTTTGGGGACCTAGGTTTACTTAGTTTTTTTCGCTGTCACCAGAGGGCGTGATGGAGAATAGGCTTCTACGCATTTGAAATTGCCATTTTCTAAAAGATTTTTTAAAGCTTTTGGTATCACCTACACCGTACTAATCGGAACCAAATACCGGCTTTTGGTATCACCTACACCGTACTAACCGGAACCAAAACCGGCCTGCGGTTTATGTTCTTAATTAGCCCTGAAAAAAAACCTCTGGTTGTTTAAAAATCTGCAGCTCCAGATCAAACAGTGTTTCGACAGATGCAACCTTTTAGTGCGGGAAAATTACAAGCAGTAAAGAGTTTTTCTTTGTAGTAAAATTTATTATTCTAATAGGTACCAGGGTATTGGTTATTGAAAACATAATTTCTGTCATGCATGTTTCCTGTCATAATTGGTTTTCTTTTGTCTGTCTGGGTCGAGTTGCGACCACGAATGAAAAGACATACACCATGGTATGGGAGCCCAGGAGGGGATTTAAGGATTTACTACAGCGCGGCAGATTAATATACCAGAGGATACCTTGTACCGGATTAAGAACCTTCACCGAATATGAGCCCCGTATACAGGGCCGATCGTAAAATACCAAAATATTTTCATCGGATATTTTCAAGCACATCAGATTAGGATAGGGTAAAATTAATTACACGCTAACAGTATATTTTACTATAATCTGATAGTTTAAAAGTGACGTAAAGAAAACGAAGGGCTACCAAGTTGTAAAAAAAAGTCAATTTAACATTCTCTGGCGTGGCAATTTTTTATTTTGAAAATAATTTAAGGATAACGAAAAATATATAATCCGATACGATTCGAATGACTTCCACAAGCCCATATAATAACAGCATTTTTTTGACATATTTAAAAACCCATAGCCGCTTTTCCCACCTTGAAAAGGTATTTAATATACAGTAGGTCTCTATGAAGCCCGAGTAAATCCCCAAATTGTTATAAATAACAGATGTCTAGAATTTGTTACTTTTAAATATGCAATTTTGTTCATTTCAGTTTTTTTATTTTTTGTTTCTGCAAAAATCCAGAAAATTTAAGTTTGTTCATTAGTGCATTGTACGTTTTTCTTGTTCTAATAAGAATTAATTTAAAAGTTTTTATAAAACTGACCGATTACATTTATGATCATGAAATATAGTGCAAATCTAAATTTTTACCAATATCGCAAAAAAATGTTTTTTTTTTTTTTGAAATGAACAAAACTGCATATTTAAAAGTAATTTTAAATTCCAATAAACTATTTGCGATATTAGCAAATACTCACTCCTAAGAAAAATTATATTTTTGGTCAAACCTGGTACATGACTGACAACATTTAATATCTGATAATTGCATTTTAAGTTTTGGACCATGCAGAACTTTTTATAAAAAATAACTTGTTTTGTAAAATTAATAATAAAAAAGTTTCCCATATGCCTCCAACTTACGTAGACACACTGTATAAGAAATTATTTATTCTAAACAAAATTTCACTTTAGTTTAATGTAAACGCCTAACAAACTATTCCGATTTTAATATCTAACAAAAAAAAATAAACATAGGTACTAAACAATTTAAAGGACAAAACATTAAGTTTAATCAAACAAAATTTTCACAAACTATGGTAGCCGGCTTGGTGGTGTTTCACATTATTTGACAGGGATTGAAATAAATGAAAACTTCGCCGTCTGTCCATCCTAACTTAAAAACGTGAGCATCGTGGCAACAAATTGCATTGGTCTTTGCTGAAAAATCAGTGAAAATTTACAGTTAAGGACGTTTCCAAGGAGTACTGTGACCATTAAAGTCTCTAGAGGGGTCGACATAAGTTTTTAAAAGAAAAAAAAAACGTTTGTTATATTCTCAATTATTGATTCTCAGTTTTCAGTAAAAAATTCTAAGAAAAGCTAAAATAATTTTTAATTAAACGTGCTCTAAAACGTCCGTCAGGATAGGAATTACATGTTAAATATGCAAATTTTAAAAGCTTATGTCTCGAAATATAGTCCTGCAAGGCCTAATAAAAAAATCATATGTATAGAGAGCACTAGTATGTGTATTCAAGGTTTTAACAAAATCCTAGGAGAGTGATTTTTTAAAAACGTGCTTAAATTTGTAAATTTACAGTTGTGTACTTTCCAAAATATTAAAAATGTAATTTACGTTTTTAATTTCTATGTAACATTGCAATAATTGTTAATTTGTAAATATATTTTAGATAATTAGTGTAAATTAACAGCATTAATGTAAACATTAAATGTTATTTAAATAAGAAAGTATTGTATTTAAATTATAAATTTACGTGTATAGCCTACACGTTGGAATTCTATAATCATCCGGAAAATAACATAAAATAGATTAAAATAAAGATAACTTTATTGCCAACATATTTGGGGTTTACTTTTAATAAAATTGCACTTTTTGTAAGAATTTTGTGGTTAACAGGCTTCTTATACATTGGGAAGATCAATAACAAAGGCCATGACTGCAAAATAAATCACAACCTAGTTGATATGTTTCAGACAATAGACTTTTGTGCATATCCTTAGTATTTTCGTAAGAACATAATGGTTTTGAAAAGCGGAGGTGAGAAATACTATCTACGAAAATGATTTATTATATAGAATACTGACATAAAGCAACTTTTGTTATTATAAAAATTGTCGGTGAAATGTTTTCATACGATCCACTCGGGTAAAGTTGAGCTTTATAGGATTTTACTTAAGGGAATTACAGAAACATACTTGCTATTTCACTACCAAAAAATTTAAAAATTAGGGAAATGCGTGATTAACATATTACATTTCAAAATTAATAAATTCTATAAAAGACTATTTTTTTTTAATTATATAAAATCAGACAAAATAATCAAACGCTTTGGAAAATACCCAATAAATAAGATCCTATTAAAAGTATTCTTTAGTATTGGAGAAAATTTTATTTATACCGGGTGACAACGGAATTACTACCCAGCAATTTATTTTCTTAAGTGCATTGTATACATTTCAAATTTAGAGAGGTTATACGGATGCCAATTTTATATATAATAGCTGTATATTACTTCCGTTTAACCATGTATATTTTTAGGATTTGAATTCTACACGTAATTTCTGATATAAAATCTTAAATATTTCCATAACATAACTCTTTTGGTTTTGGAGAAAATAGCGTTTGAAAATGTCCAAACGACAGCACTATATGCAGTTTTATGGGAAAACAAATGAATAGCACACAACTTTAAAATGCTTAAAATATTTTGTTTTTAAAGACTCTACCTTTAGAGACCACTATAATGCTACTTTCTGTTTAACCGAAAGTGCTGTAAAACTTAAAATTCTAAGTATGATATCCTTAGTAATATTAATGGAACACCCTATATATTTTGTAAGATTTAAATTCTTTAAGCTATTCCTGATATAAAACCTATGGTACATCCATAACCTATCTTTTTTAGTTTTAGAGAAAACGGCGTTTAAAAGGTCTAGGCCAATACACATATTCGTGACATTGTTTTATTGTGAGGTAGTATTTTAAATTTTCGTGATTTTCATTTGTTTTCCCGTAAAACTGCATATTGTGCCGTGGTTTGGACATTTTCAAACGCCATTTTCTTTAAAACCAGAAGAGTTAGGTTATAAAAATATTTAAAGTTTTATATTAGGAATAACCTGTAGAATTTAAATCCTAAAAAATATACAGGGTTTTCCATTTAAAATAATATAAAGTTCAAAACAGAAGTAATACACATATGTATTTATATCCAAAATTAGCATCGGGTAATACAATATAACGTCCCTAAATTTGAAAATCATATGGTTGCACTAAAGAAAATAAATTGCTGGGCAGTAATTTCGTTGTCACCCGGTATTTAAAACAAGAATGTGATTATTAAATTGACCTTTATATAAAATGTGTCTTAAATCACCTTATAAATGTGATAGCAACTAGCAGTTAAATACGAATAGCTCTACTAAATCCCTGCAACTAAGCAGCTGTTCTAAGGTATATTAAAATGATGGTAATTACAAAGGTAAATCTACCAAAAATTTAAGACCGCATAGCTCATGTTTATTGACAGGAAACATATTTTAGTACTTATCTTCAGTACAATTGTTACCTTAATACTTTAAACATGTTATATCAATGCCCTTATAATATAATGGCAAATATTATGTAGGTTGTTTTAAAAGTCTGCTGGAACTGATGCCTATAATTTGGTACATATTTAAATGCGTCAGCTCTCTTAGGTATTTATTTGTTAAAACTAAAAAAAAATCTTGCAGCAATAGGTTAAAAAATGGTATACCAGTCCCCGTACAGTCCAGATCTAGCACCAGGTTACTGGCATATTTTCGTACATAAAAACACTTTAAGTAGACTTTTTCATTAAGAGAAACAGTGTGTAGATTTTTATAGAATTGTAAATACGTAGATACAGTGACTTGAATAATCATGTGTTAAAAATTTATGAGCGTAGTCCTAAGCTAATTTTAAAAGAAAATTTCATATATACTTTAACCAAAAAATTCTTCCTAAGAGACGCCACTTTAAAAAAGATATTTGAAGGTTGTGTTTTTCAACATTTCCAAAGTCGTCTTTACCAAAATAACAGAATGTGGTATACTGTATAATATTTCGGATTAATTGAAATTTTAGTTTTGTTATAAAAAAAATAGTATAAAGAAATTGTTTTTGGTTTATATTATTAGCATTAATAATAAGGATAACTAGAAAAATAAAATATATAGGATATAAGGAACCTTATGGAGATTTTAATTAATGTTGGGCTTAAACCTTTTAATTATTTTTTTAGCATATTGAGGGTTTCCTGCCAGAAGGGAGTATCCACATAATTTGTGATTTTCTTTTTATTCACGCTTATTGCGATTTGTCTGATATGCCAGAATGCCGTATTTCCTGCCTCAATAGAATAGCCAATTATGCACTCTTTTTGTTGTATATTAACATTTATTTCAATTTCTAACATGCCAGAAAGTCCTATGTTCTTACATAAAGAAAATCACAAATTATGTGGATACGCCCTTCTGGCAGAAAACCCTCGATATTAAAGCAATAAATTAAAAAAAAACAACTATTTTATAAAATTATAATTGCTACTATTTTAATTATTTACAATTTAATTAAGAATTAAGTATAGACTTTATAGACTTTATAGATTTTTAAAATTGTATTTTTCTTTAAATTTACGCCCCTAAAAACTATACCCAGGTGATTCCAAAAACTATTTTTATAAATTTGTTCTTTATTTAAAATAATAATTAAAATTCTATTTAATAAAAATTTATTATAAGAACCTTTTAATTAATTAAGTTTTGGAACTTTAAGTTCTAAGAAAATGAGAAAGTTC
This sequence comes from Listronotus bonariensis, assembly GCA_014170235.1. Classification (NCBI taxonomy): domain Eukaryota; kingdom Metazoa; phylum Arthropoda; class Insecta; order Coleoptera; family Curculionidae; genus Listronotus; species Listronotus bonariensis. Next base: position 1,590 of record JACEGR010005043.1, on the reverse strand, counting down.
TTAAGGAAGCCGTTTTGCTTAAATTAATGATGGTTTAATAAGTGCTTTGTTTAAAGCAAGTCGATTTGTTCAATAACTTAATAAACTAAAACGTAAACTCTATCAAGAATCCCTTACTTAAAAGTTAACTTTTCCATTTTAATCAAACTTTTAGGATTAAAAACAAGATTAGAATGTGTTTATGTTCAATCTAATTTACATTTTGTAATCTATTATCTGTTATTTTAGGATTTTATTTTATATAAAAAGTTGTTCCCTTCTGATAAAATATTAAGATCTAGACATAAAAATCCCTTTTTATATTTTAAGCTTAGCTAGAAAGTACATTAAATTTTCTTTTTTATTTTTTTTAATATTAAAAGTTTTTCTTTAGGGAAAAACTCGTTTTTGCAAAAGTAAATATAACTGTTATTTTTAGAGATTTAACTAAAAGATTTTATGTATCCTATCGCATACTAATTAAAGGTCATATTATGGAAGGAAAATCTTCATTTCCTCTTACGGGTATTTCCAATCGGGTTAAGAGACTGCCACAAACTGAATACTATTTTTTTTGAAAAAATTACTTTATTCTGTTTAGTATATTTTGTGTGTTTTAATACATCGAAATTTGGAAATAAATTTGTTCATTATCTTCCAGTTAAATTAAACCACATTATACAGCATGTCTACATAAAAGCCAGTGGCGTACAGTGGGCACAACAGCGAATTGAGAGAAAAAAGTACGCCACTGGCTTTTTATGCAGTTTTTTTCCTATAAAGAAACTTAAAAGTTTACTTTTAGTGGGGTACATTTTTTATTGTATCCGGCTTCGTATTTAAGATATTTAAAAAAAAAACAGAATTTTTAAAATATAATAATTAAAGCTCTGTATCTCAGAAACGAAGCAACTCTCTACATATGTTTAAGGGAACTTTTTTCATAAAACGACATAACAAATTACCCTTTTAAATTTCGTGTCGTAGTTAAAAAATACCCGGTATACTAATTTAGTCTTTTTTAAGCCACCCTGTACATCTAACATAGAATTATTTTGGTGAAAATGTATTTTCTCATTAAGCAGGACTTTTTATGAAGAGGCACATTTTTTCGTAAAGTTAATAGTTAAAAAGTTTCCCATTTGGTAAGAACTCTCGAAAACGCTTAATAATGCCGTTATTTATATACTATAAAAATCCTTTTACACATTTTCATATGTTACTTGTTCATGGCTATCCTCTTACCAAACCAACCTTAAAAAGTTTAAATGGGAAAGAGGGTTAAGTTATATTTTATTTTAAAAGGTTTCAAATTTTCTCTTTGATAGAGAAAGATATTTTTTTGTTTTTAATCAGATTAGTAGGTTTTAAAACAATTCACTTTTAATATCGCTCCAGCTAGTGGCTTACCTTTATAGGTGTTTTTTTATTTATAAGGTTAAAATAAATGTTGTTATGTAAAAGTCACATAAATATGTATTATTTGACGGCTTAGTTGTTTTCGTTTACTTTCGGTTTAGGCAAAAAACACCCCAACTTCTTTATTTAAAATCAAACCCCACCATATATTTTTTCTAATTTATAAAATAATGCACATTTACGTAATATACC